>CAIGQV010016298.1:1310388-1366846 GCA_903798115.1 Danio jaintianensis | reverse complement strand
AATAATAATAATAATAATAATAATAATAATAATAATAATAATAATAATAATGTTATATAATAAAGGCATTTGATTGAGTTCAGAAATGGTGCTTAGTGACATAGAGAATGATTCCTTTTACAATCCCCTTTCCCTTTAGATTCCCTTTAACTTACTCAAACAGCAACAATTTGCACTAAAGAGTGTAAAAATAATAATAATAATAATAATAATAATATACTGAAGGATCCCTTAGCATTCTTAATGTTATATATAAATGTTTTCTGACAACTATGAATGAACATTCTATTAATGCCACTAAAAGAACATTTGCTCAGAACTGAGCACCGTGTTATATTAGATAAAACGATCATTTAGTCATCATTTGTAACTACAATAATCATTTGTCATTTTAATGCAGTAATTGGTCTATTGGTAAATGCATCTTGACTGCCAGTATTTCACTGTATAAAACAAGACTGCAGTCTGCATTTAAAGTAGCCAGGGTCAAGTTTTAACTGATCTCTTGACCTTTCATTCTGATGTCTTGTTAATGGTTTCAAGTTAATTTATGGTGGCATGTTTAACATTTATAAAACATGCTGTTCATAGTCATGCCACTATAGACCATTTTGAGAGTTGTAAACAATAACAATGGTCATAACGTATTTCCTGTTTTATATTTTTAATTTCCATAGCTTCCAAGAATACAAAAAGGCCCCCATATTGATAAATAATGTTATGATGACTGCATTACTACAGCTATGAAGTTGTTTGACAAAAAGAAGGAAGTGTTCATGGGCCAATGACATGACCACATTGAAATGGTCTAGAATGTCAGGGTGTGTGCAGAGTATGTTTACATGTTTAAAACATATAATACATGTTTATAATATTTGTAAATGTGTTATTATAAAGCTACCACTAACATACCATACATTATTTGTTAATGAAATTAGAAAATGTGACACCAATGCAGCTTACTTGCATGTGCAATTTCGACTCAAACTGAAAATATGTGGAAAACCTGTCCTTTAGATTTATTTTATTTATTTATTTGCTCTGGAACTGCCATTTCCGGAGCAAATAATGTATGCCACAGAGATTATTTCCCTTCACAGTCCTCAGTAAACATTTTACCATGCATTTGAATCTTTCAAGCTTTTCTATAGTGGCACTGACGCCATGGAAAATATCGGATTGAGGAAAAAGCTTCTAATTTTAACACTATCTTTCTAAGGCGGTTGTTTCTAAGAGATGCACTTTGCACCTCAGCAGTGGCAGAGCTGTAATCATGCCCTGCTGTGTGTCACCCTTGGGTCGTGCCAAGCTGAGACCTGACCTGCACTCCGCCAATGAAAGCATGTCTCTGCAGTCATCATGCATACAGAACATGATGAAAATGTCATGCAGAAAACAGGAGAGATGCATAATAATCATATGAAAGGCATGTTTAAAAATACATATAACTCGTGTTCACTAGAGTTTGTGTGTGTGTGAGACCTGGAGCTGTTTAAAAGACGTACTAGAATGCTAGAAACACATGAGCGAACACTAACTAGCACATGGAGTGAGAGAATCGCATGCAGAATGGTTCATAAAAAGGGTTCATAAAAAGCACTTATACATGCTAATAAGCCTGAAAGCTTTTTCATTAGCCGAGCTCTTGTCTAAAATGTAATAAAGCAGTGAATGAAGAGATAAAAATACTCCCTGTACTCTAATGTTCCTTTGACTGTATTGATATTCTAATCATTTGATTGAAGCACATCAAGCTTGTGGGAAAGAAATATTAGTACAGTTTGTTTGTCGTTTAGCATGTGGCGATAATAAGAAACATCTGGCCTGGAAAATGATTCAGAGCAAGTCAATGAATATGTTTTTATGCTTTGAAACAGGATTTGTGAATGGAGAGGAGAAGTTTCTTATGATCAGTATTTTTTTTTATTTTTTTTGTTCAAAATAACTGTTTTTAATTTTTAAATGTATTTTATTTCTGTGAATTGTCAACATTACTTCAGTCTTCAGTGTCACACAATCTTGATTTAAATCAAGAAACTTTTTTTATATTATTATTAGTTTATTAATAATAATAATAATAATAATAATAATAGTTAATAATAATAATAAAAGTGGAAACTGAGATATACTACCACTCAAACATACCATTACATTATGCGATTATTTATTAAATTTTTTAAATAAATGCTGTTATTTTGAAGGCGGCACAGTGGGTAGCACTGTCGCTTCACAGCAAGAAGGTCGCTGGTTCGAGCCTCGGCTTGGTCAGTTGGCATTTCTGTGTGGAGTTTGCATGTTCTCCCTGTGTTCGTGTGGGTTTCCTCCAGGTGCTCAGGTTTCCCCCACAGTCCAAAGACATGTGCTATAGGTGAATTGGGTACGCTAAATTGTCTGTAGTGTATGTGTGTGAATGAGTGTGTATGGGATAAGTTGGCGGTTCATTCTGCTGTGGCAACCCCTGATTAATAAAGGGACTAAGCCAAAAGATAAATGAATGAAGAAATGTTATTTTGAAATGTTAATTAATAAAAAAAATCCTGAAAAGTAAAACCACTGTTTTTCAAAAATGATATAATAATAATATTAATAATAATAATAATAATAATAATAATAATAATAATAATAATAATAATAATAAAGAACCATCAAAATATTGACCACCAATAATAATTGATCTTAACAAAATATCAATTAAGCTTTTTAGACTACTTTCTAATGGATCATGTGAAACCAAGTAATCATGCTGTAATCAGACAGTAATGATGCTGGAATCAGAAATTAATTACGTTATAAAAAAATATTTACACGGAAAAAAAAAAGATATTTTGAAGGTAAATAATATTTAACTATATTACTGTTGTTAATGCATTTATCAAATAAATGTTAATTGTATTTAAATTAACTACATTAAACTCTACGATAAAAAAAAACACTATGCATAAATACCAAATACCAAAGTCTTCAGTTCGCTAATTCAAGAATATTATGGATAAATATAACCCCAGCTGGGTTTACCCAAGTTCCAAAAATCCCAAGTTTTGTGTTCGTCTGCCTCTGTAATCGTATCAGTGGACATATTGCTCCACCCACTGGCTTAACTGCGGGACTGCAATTTGAAGTTCTGAAATTTCAGATGTGTATCTTCATTAAAAAAACTTTAACCTCAAAAATTAAGGCTGAATTTAAGTTTTCAAGAATCATCAAATCAACTTGACATTTAAATTATTATTATTATTATTATTACATATTTTAAATCTAGTCTTTTGTACTGTCTGGAGCCAGCACCTAAGCCTTTCACTCATCATAGCACACGTGCTGCTGATGATGTGACAAAAAAAAGTGATTTGATTTGATTTGATTTGAAATTATTTTAATGAGACAAAAACAAACATTTGTCAGGACTTGATCATATCATTAGTTTACAGAGCAGACTGAACATTGAGCTTTAGAATTGTATTAAATCAACTAAACCATGCAGAATGTAAGCCTGTTTAACTTTAAAATAATAATCAAAGTAATCTAATATAGCCTACTATCTGTGCAAATGGTCCCTCTGTCCACTCCTATTCACAGTTTTAGGACCGCAACGAAAAATAAAGACTTGAACCAAAAGGAGAAGAAAACTAAAAGTGCTTATCATGAAAATTACATTTTCAGACGACAGTGAAAACAACATACTTCAACATAAAATTATTCTTAAGTATAATTTTCTTATTATTATTGAAGTCTATAAGAAGATTCATTCATTTTCCTTCGGCTTAGTCTCTATTTCAGAGATCGCCACAGCGGAATGAACCGCCAACTATTCCAGCATATGTTTTTACGTAGCGGATGCCCTTCCGGCTGCAACCCAATACTGGGAAACACCCATACACACTCATTCACACACAGATACTCATACACTACGGCCAATTTAGTTTATTCAATTCACCTATAGCGAGTGTCTTTGGACTGTGGTGGAAACCGGAGCACCCGGAGGAAACCCAAGTTAAGACGGGGAGAACGTGCAATCTCCACACAGAAATGCCAACTGGCCCAGCCAGGACTCAAACCAGCGACCTTCTTACTGTGAGGCAACAGTGCTAACCACTGAGCCTCTGTGCCGCCATCTATAATATATTATTATTATTTCTTAAGTAAATACTTTCTATTCTATTCAATATAGGCCTAGCTACTCACAAGCTTTCTTTTCTTTCTTTGATTAGAAGTAAAAAGAGGTTGGAAACACCTTTACAGAAATATACTGCTAAACAATATTGCAATGCAACTTATTATGAATATGTCAACGTATGCTGAGCTCTTTCAAAATAAACAAGAATGATGTCTGCGAGAAGTTAAAGCATCTGATCATAGTGATATGGACATGTTTGCACAAGCTCAACAGTTCACCAGCATCACGAGATAATATTAATCACACTGATATACGGGTATTTATACACTACCTGACAAAAGTCTTGTCGTCGATGCCAGTTGTAAGAGCAACAAATAATAACTTGACGTCTAGTAGATCATTTGGAAAAGCGGCAGAAGGTCGATTTTTCTGATGAATCATCTTTTTAACTGCATCCCAATCATCACAAATACTGCAGAAGATCTACTGGAACCCACATGGACCCAAGATTCTCACAGAAATCAGTCAAGTTTGGTGAAGGAAAAATCATGGTTTGGGGTTACATTCAGTATGGGGGTGTGCGAGAGATCTGCAGAGTGGATGGCAACATCAACAGCCTGAGGTATCAAGACATTTGTGTTGCACATTACATTACAAACCACAGGATAGAAATTCTTCAGCAGGATAGCGCTCCTTCTCATACTTCAGCCTCCACATCAAAGTTCCTGAAAGCAAAGAAGGTCAAGGTGCTCCAGGATTGGCCAGCCCAGTCACCTGTCATGAACTTTATTGAGCATGTATGGGGTAAGATGAAGGAGGAGGCATTGAAGATGAATCCAAAAACTCTTGATGAACTCTGGGAGTCCTGCAAAAACGCTTTCTTTGCCATTCCAGGTGACTTTATTAATAAGTTATTTGAGTCATTGCAGAGATGTATGGATGCAGTCCTTCAAGCTCATGGGAGTCATACACAATATTAGTTCTTTTTCCACTGCACCATGACTTTATATTCTATACTGTACATTATTTCAGTTAAGTGACAAGACTTTTGTCTAAACAAAGTCAGACCTTACTGTCCTAATTAAATAATAAAAAATCAAGGCATGATCATATTTTATTTTGGTAAAATAAGTGTAATCTAGAGGCCTTTACCTTTCATATAAGCCACTTCTGAAACCAAATGATCAACTAGAAGTCAAGTTATTATTTGTTGTTCCTAAAACTTGAATAGGCGACAAGACTTTTGTCAGGTAGTGTATGTGATGTGTTTTTAAGCTGCATGACACATTGACACGACTGTACAACAGGTCCTTGTCAGCACTTTCTTGTTGTACACATTCTAAGAATTGCGCTGTGGTAAACATCACACACTTTAGATCTTTCTTTCCTTTCTTCAGTTAAAACATCTTCCTTCACATAATAATCTGTGAACAGGCTTTTATGGACAGTTTAGGAAGTCAGAGAAGAATAAAAAAAAAAAAAAAAAAAGTCTTGTTTTGATTTATGTTGCAATCTGTATACAAATCATAAAGAAATACATAAAAAAAACAATAAAGTACGAAAAACTCTAGGTTGTATTAACCCAAACAGTTGGGTTTGTAAAAACAAAAGGTTTTTTATTTTTTATTTTACATTGGGTTTGTCCAGGCGGCACGGTGGCTCAGTGGCTAGCACTGTAGCCTCACAGCAAGAAGGTCACTGGTTCGAGTCCCGACTGGGCCAGTTGGCCTTTCTGTGTGGAGTTTGCATGTTCTCCCTGTGCTGGCGTGGGTTTCCTCTGGGTGCTCCGGTTCCCCCCACAGTCCAAAGACATGCGTTATAGGTGAATTGGATAACTAAATTGGCCATAGTGTATGAGTGTGTGTGTGAAAATGTGAGAGTGTATGGGTGTTTCCCAGTACTGGGAAAAGTACTTCCAGCTGGAAGGGCATCCGTTGTGTAAAACATATGTCGGAATAGTTGGCGGTTCATTCCGCTGTGGCGACCCCTGATAAATAAGGGACTAAGCCGAAGGAAAATGAGTGAATGAATGGGTTTGTCCATATTTGACCCAACATTTGGTTAATACAACCCATCATTTTTAGATTGTAGAAATTATCACAGAAGTTATAATGGTTGTGTAATTGTTTTAACTTTTATGATGGACATTTTATTGGCTTTAATGGAAACTGTATTTGCCTTGTAGTTTTGGCTAAAGCCATTAAAATGTACTGGCTTAAATGGTTCAAATTGTGATGGTTTGTACTGTTTTAAATGGTAATTGTAGTTAAACATTAAAATCCTTGGTTGTGATTTCTATTCTTGTTATTGTTGAAAAATGATTGCACTCAAAAAAATTACCATTGCTGTTTGTTGAAACTATTTAGTTAAAATGAGTTAAAACAACTTAATTCTTGAGGCTTTTTTGTGACAACTTAATTTTTCTATGTTCAATCCTCTTAAATTTGTAAAAAAAAACAAAAAAAAAAAAACGAATAAGTTAACTTAATTCATTCCTTGTCCTAACACAATTGTGCAGGTGATTTTTCGGATGAAGTCAGTTTACACAGAATATACTTAACCAGCTCTCCAAATAACTATTATATCAGGTGGAGATTTCATAAGTCCCCAATTAACATTTGTGTGTGTGTGTGTGTGTGTGTATGCTTGAACTGATTTCTCAACTGTTTTTGAGGACACAAAGTACAGTATAACATGTAACAATAGCTGTAACAAACAAATAGCTTAAAATACATACTAACATACAGTATGTGTGTGTGTGTGTGACATATGAGGACACATCATGGATATAACAGGAGATTTTACAGGAAGAATGTGACTTATGAGGACATTGCCTCATTTTTCAAAAGGCTCATGAATCACACAGAATAAGAAAGTGAAAATGCACAGGTTTCCTGTAAGGGATAGGGTTAGGTGTAATGTTGGTGTAGAGCAATAGAAAATAGAATTTGTACAGTATAAAAATACAATATAGAAAGTTTCCACATTTTACATAACAAACCTAGGTGTGTGTGTGTGTGTGTGTGTGTATTGACTGCATTGTGATAAGCTGATATTTGTTGATGTGTGTTATGTTGTCTGGGTGGATCTCATGTGAGTAACAGGTTTTCTCGCCACTGCACCAGTATGCACATCGAGAGAGATGTTGCAAAAATAGAAAACAATAGGTTGAAAAGGAAATATTTGGGAGCTTCTAAAGAATTACACAAGTGCATGCCAATGAATTTCTCAAAACCTATGGGTAAATTTACATTAGAATGTTTTATATAAATCTGGCTTCAGAAGGAGCCTTCGGGGAAGACATGTACAAAGGTAACTTTGCAAACATTTTATGTGTCATTGCTGAAAACCTTCCTCTTACATGGACAGGAAATAATTTATTTTACATCGTGTCTCTGCCTCACATGGTTACAACATTCGTGTCAGCGGAAAAAAATTGAATTGCACATTTTCTTGGTGCCTTTGATGAGCATTGAATTCATACACTCAACATATGTCACAGTCACGATATACATAAAATATAACAAAACAAAAAAGTGACATTAAAATTTTCTTCAGCAGAAAGAAAATTATTCAGCTCTGATTTAAGGTCTAAAGTCTGCAAATAATACAGCTTCCTTCTGTCTGCAAACTCTTGCAGAGTTGTTTAATATTATACATATATTTTATATGCCTGAAATGACCATTGACCCCAGTGCTTTCTCCAATGGTTAATATTTGATTATCAAAAGTAAATCATAGACACTGGGAGTCGTCTGGTTTTTGTGAGAGACTTTGAACAAAAGGACTGAGTTTCCGTTCTTCAGAACCTGCTTCAGACCATTTTTTGCCGATATCATGTTTATAATAAATAATACAAAATGTTGACCTGGTGAGCCAAAACATTACGATCAGTGCTCTGCATGCTCCCAAAATAGCACAGACCTGCTGAGGCATGGGCTCCTGTGGATCCAAAACGTTCTGGAACCAGATCCTTTGAGTCTTGTAGGTGGAGAGGTGATTGATGTAAAGTTGGTTTTATATTCGCACATTCCTTCATTTTTGAACAGTGACAACTTGTGACATGGTGGCTATATTGTACTTTGAATATTCAGTCTGAAATAGCATGTAGTGTGACTTTAAAACAAAATCAGCACTATTTATTTGACTGTGAACAATGTCGTACTTTGATAGTCATTTGCTGCTAAAGTGATTTCACTATTTGGAATTTGCAAGGAATACTTTTCTGAATATTTATATTATCAAGAAGAAAGTCTAAATGTGTGAATATAAAACCAACTTTACCTCAATGGAGAAGTGGAGGTTGAGGTCCAGCACATCCCACAGGTCAAGCCAACACTTTGAACTGTTCAAAACACTTTTCAAACCTTTCCTGAACACTTTGTGCACTGTCACAGGTTGAATTATCATGCTGAAAGAGGCCACTTCCATTATCATGAATAGCTGGTTGGCCATGTAAAAGAAAACAAGAACCATTGGACTGGTTCAGTGTTTCCCCAACCCTGTTCCTGGAGGCACACCAACAGTACACTCTTCCTAATTAAACACACCTGAATCAACTCCTGAGGTCATTAGAGGGGTTTTCAAAATCTTAAATGAGTGGGTCAGATCAGTGAGACATCTTTGGGTTCATTGTTTTCTTACTTTGGGTTTTTGTCTTGTTTCTAGTCCAAATATATAAAAATTCTTAAATCAAAAAGCATTTTCTAGACAAGCCAAAAATATTGTGGCTTTCGGAAATAAGTCAGAATTAGGTTTTTGCTTTGAAATATTACTATTTTGCTTCTTTTAAGCAACTTAATTTTGACTTATTTCTGAAAACAAAATTTAATAAAATTTTTCTTGTCTAGAAATTGTTTTTTGATTTAATAATTTTGAGATATTTGGACAAGAAGTCGAAGTAAAAAAAAAAAGAAGTACAGTGTATGTACTCTTAGTATGTCTCAGTTGGGACACTGGACTACCTTTCCACTGCTTCAAGGACCAGTTTTGAAGCATGTATGCCCATTTTAGGTGTTTTTTAATGGTGGAAAGAGGTCATCATTCTGATTGGTCTCAGTTTTGCTCCAACCCTAATCAAACACAGCTGATGCAACTAAACAAGGTGTTCAAGACTCTTTCGAACACCTTGATTATTTGGATTAGCTGTGTTGCACAGCAAAGTATGACTAACATTACAGCAGGGGTGCTCAACCCTGTTCCTGGAGATCTACCTTCCTGCAAAGTTTAGCTGTAACGTTGATCAAACACAACTAACCAAGTAAGATCTGAAGGAGCAATTGGTAATTAAAGACAGGTGTGTGATCAACATTACAGCTAAATGCCGCGGTCACACTAAAGTTTGGGGCGAGTGCAGTGTAAGCTCTGCAGGAAGGTAGATCTCCAGGAACAGGGTTGGGCACCCTTGCATTACAGTATCCAAAATGTCGTCACAGTAGAGCTTATGTTGTAAGGAGTTTATTGGCCTTGATATGCTCTAATAAGCCTTGATAACCCACCATCATATTTCTGGTAGTAAATGATGACACAAGGACTGTTGTTTCAGAGATACTTTGACCAAGTTCCAACAAGTTATACAAACATGAACATACTCACCATTTAGTTTCTTGTGTAATTCCAACCCTTTATGAGTTTCATTTTCCCACTGAACACAAAAGATATTTTGAAAAATTTTAGATACCGGTAGCCATTGACATTCATAGTAGGAAAACAAATACTATGGAAGTCAATGCTTGCCGCTTTCCAGATTTTTTCAAAATATATAACTAGTGGAGGGTCAGTAAATGATGACAGAAATGTCATTTTTGGGTGAACTGTCCCTTTAATCATTTAATCTATGAAGACCTCTATATCCGGCTTTGCTTACCAATAATAATCACTTCACCTGTGACTGATCAGGATTTTTTGTGTATCAGTGTATGTAATAAATAGTCATACAATTTAGAGTTGTTATATTTGTGAATGATAATTGCATTTAACTGCGGCATGGTGGCTCAGTGGTTAGCACTGTCGCCTCCTAGCAAGTAAGTCAATGGTTCGAGTACCGGCTGGGGGAAAACAAAAACAGGAAACAGGAAACAAATTTTTAGAAAAGATAAAAATCTGAACTCAACAAGTAACCAAACTGCTTTGCACATTATGTGTCAACCCAAGCATATGTCTTCATTTTTTGAAGTCGCCATGAAACGGAAGTTAAGATTGTCCTTTTTCTCCTATTGTGACACACATCTACTTGAAACGGTCCTGAAATGAGGAAAAAATGTAGGGCGGTGTATGGTTTCGTTCTTTGGGAACGATTGGATTGTTGAAAGACCGGTGTTGCTAACAAAATGAAGGCAGATATATAAATGGATGAATTCAGGGAAGAAACGAGACACACTGATATGCCCTGAAGAAATTCCAAGTGAGCAGGAAGTGAAGAAAAGTTGTTTCAAGGGGAGGGAAGGTTATGGTATTTGATTAAAGTTTAAGAGGGCAAATTCATTGTTACGAAATAATAAAGTGCACAGAACCATTTACAAGAAGAACTACTATATACATATAAAAATAAGACGAGTACATTTTGATTTCATGGTGACTTTAATGAACAACACATGGCAGCCTGACAAGATTTTTCCTTTTTCTTTTTTCAGTTGGTGAGAGTTAAATACTTAACCACAGCACTCACTACTCTCAACTTTTAACCAGCTGTCCAATCACAGCGGAGAACCCACATTTAAAAATACCACAAATACCACAGTCACTCATTGTAGTTGTGATTGTAACTTATAAAAATAAAAATAAGTCGGCAAGTACAAAGACAATCACATCAAAGGAAAATCTATAAATAAATTATAAACTTTTAAAGCAAACATCTCTGAAATCAGTCTTGACAGCATTTATGAGATTCATTCAAATATTGTTTTTCTTTCTTGTTTTTAATTTGCATGTGGCCTTGAGGTAAATCCAGAAAGAGCCACCGGTGATCCTCTCTTTTAGCAAGTAATAACTTGTCACTCGTTCAGAAGTGTCTCAGGTTCATCGTATTCAAATAACTTAAAGTCGGTTTCATAAAGACTGTACAGCTTTCTTCTGTCAGCTAAGGAAATTTTTGCAAACCATTCTCGCTCCCAGTCTACCGCGGTCCTGTTCTCATATCCTGGAGGCAAGTGAATATGTTTCTCAAGCCCAAGAATCTTCAGCAAATGTTCTGTATCCTCATCAAGAGTTTCTAGTTTCCCAATAAAGTCATAGTCAATTTGGCATGGATGGCAAAGTCTGTGAATCTGCTGCCAATGCTCATTGAACGGCTTCTTCTTCTCAGTCTGTGGATCTAACAGATACTTAATAAAGTGAGTAAAGGACAGTCTGATACCTGCACTGAAGGCCTCTTGAGCCGAAGCAGGGGGCTGAGAAATATTAGCATAACGCTGAAGCATTGTGGAGCCATAATGGGTGTAGAAGTACTCATCTGGCTTATTAAACTTGTCCCGAAAAGCAGAAATAAGGCGCACAAAAGGATCGCGTACAAAGAGGAACTTAGTGTAGTTCTTCAGCTTGTGATGCATCAGAGGACGAGCGTATTGGCCATGGCGCATCCATAACTTGTTAAATGTCTTATGCACTGTAGAATTATGGATTACCTCTAATGGTATGTCAAGAGGATCCAGATATGGAGCTCCATCAGGTGCCTTCAGGTTCTGGCTGAGCACAATCATGACTCGTTTCCAGTTGGTACAAGCTACCTTGGGTACAAAACAGTAAATAACACGGTGATGATCGTCCACAATGAGATGGTTCAGAGCTTTGTTGGGAATCTGGTCAAATGTTATTGATTTCTCTCTGAAACGCAGGCTGCTATTGGCTGAGCAAAGCTCTCTTATTAGATGTTTACGATGTGCTTGACGCAGTTTGAACTGTGCGAGATGATTGGATGAAGCCATGTGCGGGTAAGTCCCAACTCTCACCTCATCCCAGAAAACTACTAGGAACAATGTGATAAATACTGCTCCCAAAAGAAAACAACGCTGATAGAGCTTTTGCATTCCCATTCTTGACAGAAGTCTATACCAGATACTCAAAATAGAACTTATGCTAAACATTATTTGTCTCAGGAATGAATCCAGCTGACAATTCTGCAGGAAAAATAAAATAAAAAATAAGAACAAGTCTGCTGAAGTCTCAATTTACCATCAACACTCAATAGATCCATAAACATGCTTGTACATGTATGTGTCAGAAAGATCATGAACCAGTTTGTTTGGTTTGTTTAATGTTTAGCAAGCTGAGCCAATATATTTATTTATTTATTTATTTTTAATCTGGAAATGCATAATTTGAAGAAAAAAAGCGAGTTCCCACATAAAAAATACTATAGTAATTAATAGTAAACACTATAGTGCTTTTGAACCAAACTATAGTAAATTAGTAGTAAAGTATTTACAACACTTTTTAATGAACGCTAAAGTATACTGTATTATGAACTATAGTAATCTGATAAACTATAATAAATACTGTAGTACACTTTAGTTTTTACTACAGTAAACTGTTATGCGTTATAGTAGTATTTGGTAGATAGATAGATTTGGAAGTGTAATGGGATAAGATGCCTATAGATACACTTTCTGCGCGCGACAGATACTATTGGCGCGTATGCGTAAGCAACAGCAAAAACCGTTCCTGATTAAGCGTATTTAATTACATAATTTACTAACTCATGATACATTTCAATCAGCCACGAACTTGTTTGCAGACTCGCGCTTGTTAGTCATACACATTATTAAAAAAAAATGTTATAGTTAAAAGTATTTTAAGTTTAAATAATATTTAATTGTAGGTGTTATTGGTTTAGCCGAAATTGAACTCACCTACACCAGTAGAAATAGAATATATCCACTCCTCGTTGGTTTAATGCAGTTTGTGCTTCCTCTACAAATGGTAAAGGCGTCCTGTCTGTCGAGCATTACTGCATGTGTGTGAATATAGGAGCGACTGTGTACTTTGCCTCGGGCGAGCCAGAGTAAACTGATGCATTTGCATAGCATAAGTTTAAAACAACTGTTGTTTTTTTAACAGTCTATGGTTGTTCCATAAAGTAAATACTTATAATTATATAATGTACATACAATTATTATTATTTTATTATTCATAATTTGTATTATTATTATTAGCCTAGGTTGGAGTTCCAAATGGGCAAATCAGCTACAACCCAACAAACGTTGTAGCGATGTCTGTACAACGTTAATTTCTGTCAAAGGCAACGTTGCCACTTACGTGCTCGCTACATTGTTACAACGTAGAAATGGAAGACGTGAGAAGGCTGTAGCAACGTTGTCGTGTAACATTCAGCAGCTGTGAGACGACGTTCTGCATGTATTAATGTTTTTTTATTGGCAGTTTATCAATACTGCCTAGAATACAGGATAAGCAGTAAAAAATTTCCAATATTGCTTAATATTAAATATTGTTCATTCATTTTTCCTTTTTAATTTAATAACTGCATATGTAAACTTTTAAGTGTAAAAACGCCACACAAATGTATATAATCAAACTTTTTTATTATATATTTCACAACATTTATTACATACAGTACACATCTAATTATAAGCAAACAGTATACAATAATGTTTAGATTATATAAAATAATTAACTATATGTAATTAAACTAAAAGGATAGGCTAAATTAATATGTCAATTGAGAAAGTAAAAGTAAACAAACAAGAAAAGTAAACAAGAAAGCAAATTAAAATGCAGACGCTGGGCATCGAAGCTCTGGACTGGAGAATACAGCAGACCGGGCAGCGCAGCCGAAGACCAGGCGTAGTTGTTGGTACAGAGAAAGCAGTCAGAGAAAGAAACAAATCCAACAGAGAATCCAGTTTCAGAGATGGATCCACAGCAGCCACAAGTCAAAATAGGCAACAAACAAGAGAGGACAGATTAGAGCTTGACACAACAGGACTACACAAATGACCACTGATGTCTTATTTAGCAAGAAGAAATAAAGCGATACTTACGTCTCCTTGGTCATTGTTGAACGAGACGCCCAACGGTCTGTTGAAATTTAAATTGATTCATTAATGACGAGTAAATGTTGTACAGTGGTCATCCATGCCGCCTAAGCACAACCTAAAGCAACGGCCGTTTTAATGGCAACATTATGACATCGTTGTGACAACCTTCAGCGACAATGTAGATCCGCAACCTTTTTACAAGATTGGTACAACGTTGTGGGAAGGTCGCTACGTTTGGGCAACATTGTGTGTTTGTTGGGAAATGGGTTGGACATGAGCTTCAAGCAGGCTATACAAAGCTGGGGCTTTTGATTTACTTATTTCATGTATTGTAAATGGCACACAGTCCAACCTTATGTTTTATTATTGTCTGCGCATACCCCAATCCTAAACAAACCTGTTGTGTTTTGTTAACGTACACACTCACCAAGGCTGCCATCTTTCTCCGGTCAAATTGCAGATGAACAGGGGAGTTGCTGTTTTTTTATCAGATATAAAATACAACAATGCTGGTACTTATAACAATTTACAATACAACATTGTGATAATACCGGCAGCTAGCTCTCTGCAACTCTCACATGGTTGCCCACTGAAGCTAAGCAGGGCTGCGCCCGGTCAGTACCTGGATGGGAGACCACATGGGAAAGCTAGGTTGCTGCCGGAAGTGGTGTTAGTGAGACCAGCAGGGGCGCTCAACCTATGGTCTGTGTGGGTCCTAACGTCCCAGTACATTGATGGGGACTCTATACTGCTCAGTAAGCGCTGTCTTTCGGATGAGACGTTAAACCGAGGCTCTGTGGTCCTGACTCGCTGTGGTCATTAAAAATCCCAGGATGTCCTTCGAAAAAGAGTAGGGGTTTAACCCAGGCATCCTGGCCAAATTTGCCCACTGGCCTCTGTCCATCATGGCCTCCTAACCATCCCCATATCATAATTGGCTTCATCACTCTGTCTCCTCTCCACCAATCAGCTGGTGTGCGGTCTGGCGCAATATGGCTGCCGTCGCATCATCCAGGTGGATGCTGCACACTGGTGGTGGATGAGGAGATTCCCCCAATGTGTATAGAAAAGCGCTATATAAATGTAAGGAATTATTATTATTATAATTCCATATAAATTGAATAATTCACAAGGTTGGGAACAAAGAAGGAGAATGATTTACCTCTATAGGAGGTTCATAAGAGAGAGAAATACAAATCAACATAAAAATACCGTGTGGAGCTTTAGCAAACTCTCTGACCTTTAACTGAATTAATGAAACTTTAGGCTCCCGTTTAATTCAAGTACAACTAATAAAATGGTAAATCAACAGACTGTCATTTACTAGCACATAGGATCCATATTTTAGAATTTAGAGTTTTAGAAACCAGAAAAAATCTGTTTTTGTAAAATGATGCTACATAAAACATACCTGCATCTAAATTAAAGCATTACTCATATACCGATTAAAATGCTAATTCAATCTCTTCCAGCAGGTGGTGCCTATAGAAGGCTAACTGTTGCCTTGGTAAGATAATGCTGTAAACAAAGTAACGTGAATTCAAATCTAGCAGGATTTTATCGATTTCATACACCATCCCAATATTCGCAGATTAAATTCAGGCAAACTTTAGCTTACAAATACACATTGCAGTATCAAAAATCATTAAAAAAAATATACATCTTTGAATTATATTACAAACTTTGATTCGATTTATATTTAGGATTAATATTTGCAAACTGTTTTGCTAAAAAACATACATTAATATATGAAGTGGGGAAGCGGTAATCAGCTAATTTGAATACGTGTTATTTTGACCAAATAATGTATAACATTATAATACAAACAAATGTTTACACTTTCTTTTTGGTTACATCTAAGAATATTTTTACGGTATGTGTTGTTAATTTTGTCTCTATCATTGTGTTACGACTAAATTATTGTTTTGGTTTTTTACTACTTGTCCTATTTTGGCACAATGCCCAAACAGAACTTCAGTAGTTTTTCTAAGGGCATCCATCTCACATAACATTTAACTTTGTCAAACATATTCTGCTTTCATCCTATAAAATACTATACATTTTATATGGTCATTATATTGATACACTTAGTTGAGCAAAGAGCACTAATGATGGCTTGAAGCTAAAGTATTGAAGCTCACTTTAAATAGCTTTAGTGCATTTACATTATACTCAATCATAAGGTGTTCTTACCATTTTTAACTTTCTGCTTTACAAAGAGAGTTATTTATTTATTTATTCATTCATTTATTTATTTACTGTTTTCAGTCTGTTGTATTTATTTTTATTTTTTATATACATACACAGGGGGGTTGCTAACAAGTTTGGGCCCTATAAACATAAAATTAGTGTTGGTCCTCTAAGGTTGGGGGGTGTTTGTGTTATGGATTGTTGGACACCTGATAGTTTCTCTGCGTGGGCCTTAGAATCATCCTAACTCAGCAAGTTTTGCATTTTGCATCACAGGTGCCCTTTAAGTAGGTTTGGAGAAATGCAGCCCAAATCAGTTCAGCACTACTGCCATGAACAGCGTGCACCCGCCGCCTGCTGCCAGGCTGACTGCACCAGCCCTGCATGTGTATCAAGCCTTCATTCTTTTGATAATTCTTTTGAAACAGTACAATTAGATATAGATTAACTACACATATTAACTATATTTATTAACTAAATAAATAAAACACTAATAGGAAGAGAGTTCTTTAACCAAACAACATTACATATTTGTTTATTCTCAACGTTTTATTTGGATTTGTTTTTATTATTATTTAGTAGTTTTTCTTAAAACATAACTTTATTTTCAGAACTTATTTTATAATATATATAAAATAAAAGTATATAGTATTTGAGGCGGTCCACAGTCAAGTCAACTCAATCTGACCTCACCAAAAAATCTCTTTTCAACACTAAATAATACAAACTGTTTTCATATTTCCTCCATTATCAAAGTGGATATATTAAGGTTTGCAACATCATTGGTAAATTACAACAAAAGCAATCCTTTGATTTTATTCAATTTAGTTTTTAAATGTATTTTTATTTTCCATATCAAAATCATCAAAAAGCCTCAAAAGCATGTAAAAACTAATTCCCTCAGTCCCTTTAAGGAAAAAAAATGACAAAAGCGTAATTTATTTTCCATATCAAAATCATCAAATAGCCTCAAAAACAAAATAAACAGAAGCTTTGCTACTTTATTTTTACTAAGTTGTGTAATAGGCCTACTTTTTTCTTTTATGTTTTTTCATTCATTCATACATTTTCCTTTGGCTTAGTCCCTTATTTATCAGGGATCACCACAGTGGAATGAACCGCCAACTATTCCAGCATATGTTTTCATATGCCCTTCTAGCCCCAACTCAGAACTGGGAAACACCCATACACTCTCACATTCACACACACATACATACACTACGGCCAGTTTCGTTCATCCAATTCACCTATACTGCATCTCTTTGGACTGTGGGGGAAACCGGAGCACCCGGAGGAAACCCACCAACACGTGGAGAACATGCAAACTTCACACAGAAATGCCAACTGGCCCAGCCGGGACTCTTGTTGTGAGGCGACAGTGCTAACTACTGAGCCATAGTGCCGCCCCTCCGTTTTTCTTTTTTTTATTTAGAGATGTTTCCCTGGCCCTAGACAGGGGAGGCACGTAACACGCAACAAAATAACATAAAGGGGAAAAATTTAAAAAAAGAATTAAATTTAGCCAAATTAAAAGTTAATTAGAGGCCAATTTTGATAATAGAAAATAATATAACTAAATAATAAAAAAAACTAAAGGGCAGGGCAGCCAACAATCATCACCCTTCTCCTGTCCCAGCACTCCAACAATAACTCAGACCAAATACAATGTACAAAAAAAAAGTACATTTATTTACAGATTAACAAATAATAAATGACCAAGCGTAATGGTAGGTTTCAAAACTCAGGGGGGGGGATAATGCCAAAACACCAAACAAAATCTCTAACTGATTAAGGAAGCACCTTTCTAAACCCTCAAAATAAAATTCAAAAGAAAAACAAAGATCTTACCTTGCTCCCCTCTCTACCAGAAACAGGAGAAAAAAATCAAATAAAATGTATCAAACAAAAAGTGGCATCCACCTCCGTACTGCTCCAAAAAGTTGAACCAAAACTAAAAATATAAAGTAGAAATAACAAAGGGAATTTAAAGTCAATTCTTTTTACTATATTGTTCACTAACAATAGGATTTCTAACTTTTCAACAATTATCCCAATTTTAACAGCACAATAGCTAGTCTGGGGCAGGAGAACCAAGTGAGAGCAGCCTTCGCCAGCTAATGTTTGGCACAGTCTCTCTTTGTTCTCCACTGTTGCATGCCCCAGCCATTTAATTACCAACAGGTGAGACGTATGAGAGAGAGAGAGAGAGAGTGAGAGTGAGAGAGAGAGAACAAAAGCAACAACAAACCCCCCGACAGGGTGGCAGTGTACTACACTTGAGACCACAAATATTAAATGCATAAAATAAAAATAAAATATAATTGCTTTATATGCAACTATATGCAACCTTTATATGCAACAAGAGAATATAAGAGTTTATGCAATATGGGTACATTTTTGTGGCATGACCAACATAACTTGTATGACTTGGATGCTTTGGATGTCGAAAGACAAAGAACAGATTTGTAACTATAGGCAGAACTTGGTGGAAAAGATTTATTGATTGAAAAGATTCCACTATGGTGGAAAAGATTTATTGGTGGAAAAGGAGTATGAGTATTTTTATTTCGTTAGCCCAAGTCATGTGGTTTGATATTTAGAATGTCATCTAGACTTGTTTCCTCTTTTGGTATTACACAAACTAATAAGTTATGTTCGACAATAAAAATTTCTTTCACAGTTGTTAGACTTAATGACCTAGAAAAACAAGAAACTTTAGTCCACAGAAAACGAAACGCCATCACCTTCCTTAAACGTGAAAATGAGTGGAGAAACCAGAATCAGGAATGTGTCTTCTGCAAAGTAAAATTCTAACCCTGAACAAACACAAATGATCCTCTGCAGCACTTTACAGATGGGTGTGCTTGAAAGAGTGGTCTCCAGTGGTTCTTTGGGGTGGTTAAAGTGCTCTATAGCACTATACTGTAGGTGCTATGTATCACTAAAACTGGTTTTTGGCTTGTAATCATGATTGAACCACTTTAAGTGCTATTTAGAACTGTTTTATAGAGTGTATATAGTGAAGTGGGTATTGTTTAATTGAGTATTTTTTGGATGAACTATACCTTTAATCATTTAATCTACCAAGACCTCGATATCTGGCCTTGTTTGGATATGATCAATAATATTCACTTCACCTGTGACTCGTCACAATTTTTTGCTCATCAGTGTGTCATAAGTCATACAATCTGTAGTATTTGTGAATGATAATGGCATTTAATTAATGAAGTATCTGAAATATTATAATATAATAAAACAACATTGAATGAACAGCTTTTGGATGGTCCACAACTCCACAAGTCCACAACTGTGCAAACAAATCGCCTCAATACACTTACAGACAAACTGAGGGAAAAAAAGTTATTTGATATAAACTAAAAATGAAAATAAAACAAAATAAGCAATCGTGATAAAGTGCTGTAAAACCAGTAAGGAATGTAGAATCAAAAACAGGAAAATTTTTTTTTGAAAAAATCTGAACTTAACATTTAACTATGTAACCAAACTGTATGTCAACCCAAGAATATTTATTACTTTTCAGTCATGTCAGTCAAGTGAACCGACCTGACAGTTGTCCTTTTTTCAGTTGGTGAGAGTTGAATGCTTAACATTGGGTAACACAGTGCTCGCTACTGTCAACTTTTAACCAGCTGAGATTTAAAAATACTATAGTAAACTTAGAATTTAGAACCAAACTATAATAAAGTATTTGAATTAATCTGTTGAGGAAATTCTGTGGTTGCTATAGTAATACAAACAAATTGCCCATTACTCTACTAGGTTCTCTACAACTATAGTATATAATACAATACACCACAGGTTATTGTAGTAAAAGCTAAAAGTATACTACAGTATTCGTTATAGTTTATAATTTAACCATACTTAAAGGGCACCTATTTTACCCATTTTTCAAGATTTAAGACAAGTCTTTTGTATCTCCAGAATGTGTCTGTAAAGTTTCAGCTCAAAACACCCATCAGATTATATATTATACCTTTCAGAACATAAGAATTTTCTGCTTTAAACAACAATGTAGCTGTTTTTGTGGCCTGTGCCTATAAAGCTAGTTCTCCCCGCCCACCGTTCCAACGTGCCTGTCAGAGTGTGCCTCAATCTCCACCTTTGTGGCGTCAGATAAACAGCACAGTGACAGACATGAAGGAAGTAGATCTCACGTAACGTTTGTGAGAAATACTACAGTAAGAACTTTCCCAATGATTATTTGATGTATTTGTTGTGGAGTTGCAATGATGAGTCACACAAAATGTCGTTACAAAGTTCACGCACACACACACACACACAGCGCACGCATTTAACTTTGCACTGTTTTTGCACGCAAATGTGACAGGGTACACGTTAATATCCTCTGCTGTATGGATATCCGTTATGTAAATGTACAAAATAAACCCGATTTAACGTCCACAAAAAAGGATTGAAGCATCTTCTTTTATAATTGTACTGACATGCGGCTGTGGGGATAAAGTAAAGACGGTAAAATCGCTGTAATTCATTAGAAACGTGCACTGTTTTAAAAATGTTTTAAACTTGTAAAACTCATTCTTGATCACATTTGATGATGATTGATGATCACAGAGAGCCAAACAGATCTTTTAATCCCGGTTAATTTGCGCACGTCCTGTTTTATTCATATGATTATATGTGTTACTACGGAGACATGTAAATACGTGGCTGTCAATCAATTCGGTGGGAGGGGAAACCGCACTCCTACGTCAAGTTGCGGTCGGCCTCAAAATGGGAGGGATTTGAATGCTATTTTAACATCAGGAAATTAAAAAAAAAAAGAGACTTATTGTCTTTATATCACCCCAATATGACTGTGGACACACTATACCTACACACAGTTATGTCCAAACAGCTTACAAAAGATGATTTTCATCATAGGTGCCCTTTAATACTACATTATACTGTAACATTCAAATAAAAAGTGTTGTAAATACAATATATTTACAGTACAATATACTTAATGATTCAAAAACACTACTGTAGTAATTATTAGTAAATACTGTATTTTTTAAAAGGGAGGGGTAAATACCACACCGACTCACTGTCACTCACTATATTCTTTTTACAAGTTACAATCAAGTACAAAAACAATCACAGCAAAGAAAAAATGGATAAATAATTTAGAACCTTTTAAAGCAAATCATCTCTGAAATCCGTTACTATCAACAGTACAGAAGATTTTCTTTATAAGCAAATAAAATGCTTTGCTATCAACAGAAGAAAGAAAAAAAACACCTCACCCGTAAATAGAACCAGTTCAAAATGCTTTGATAAATGCAGAGCTTTAAGGAAGGTTTATTTAACCGTAGCTTGTTTAATTAAACGACGCAGTCTTGACAGCATTTATCAAATATTGTTTTTTAATTGCATGTGGCCTTGGGTAAATCCAGAAAGAGAAACCGGTGATCCTCCCATTTAGTAAGTAATAACTTGTCACTCCTTCAGAAGTGCCTCAGGTTTATCATATTCAAATAACTTAAAGCCGGTTTCATAAAGACTGTACAGCTTTCTTCTGTCAGCTAAGGAAATGTTTGCAAACCATTCTCGCTCCCAGTCTACCGCGGTCCTGTTTTCATTTCCTTTAGGAAAGGGAATATGGTTATCCAGCCCAAGAATCTTTAGCAAATGTTCTGTGTCCTCATCAAGAGTTTCTAGTTTCCCAATAAAGTCATAGTCAATTTGGCATGGATGGCAAAGTCTGTGAATCTGCTGCCAATGCTCATTGAACGGCTTCTTCTTCTCAGTCTGTGGATCTAACAGATACTTAATAAAGTGAGTAAAGGACAGTCTGATACCTGCACTGAAGGCCTCTTGAGCCGAAGCAGGGGGCTGAGAAATATTAGCATAACGCTGAAGCATTGTGGAGCCATAATGGGTGTAGAAGTACTCATCTGGCTTATTAAATTTGGCTCGAAAACCAGAAATAAGGCGCACAAAAGGATCCCGTACAAAGAGGAACTTAGTGTAGTTCTTCAGCTTGTGATGCATCAGAGTACGAGCGTATTGGCCATGGCGCATCCATAAGTTGTTAAATGTCTCATGCACTGTAGAATTATGGATTACCTCTATTGGTATGTCAAGAGGATGCAGATATGGAGCTCCATCAGGTGCCTTCAGGTTCTGGCTGAGCACAATCATGACTCGTTTCCAGTTGGTACAAGCTACCTTGGGTACATAACAGTAAATAACACGGTGATGATCGTCCACAATGAGATGGTTCAGAGCTTTGTTGGGAATCTGGTCAAATGTTATTGATTTCTCTCTGAAACGCAGGCTGCTATTGGCCGAGCAAAGCTCTCTTATTAGATGTTTACGATGTGCTTGACGCAGTTTGAGATGTGTGAGATTTTTTGATGAAGCCATGTGCGGGTTAGTCCCAACTCTCACCTCATCCCAGAAAACTACAATAAAAAACAATGTGATAAATACTGCTCCCAAAAGAAAACAACACTGATGGAGGTTTTGCATTCCCATTCTTGACAGAAGTCTATACCAGATAGTCAGAACTTATGCTAAATATTATTTGACTTGGGAATGAATCCAGATGACAATTCTGCAGGGGGAAAAAAAGAATAAAAAATAAGAACATCTTCGCTGAAGTCTCAATTTACCGTCAACACTCAAATGATCCATTAATGTGCTGTAAGGGTCAGAATGGTTTACATGAATTATGATCACAAACCAGTTAGTTTGGTTTGTTTATAAATGTTTTAGCAAGCTGGGCCAGTAACTATTATACATATAAAATATACAGTGATTAATAGTAAATACCTTAGTGATTTTGAACCAAACTATAGTAAAGTCTATTATTAGTATTTACAACACTTTTAATGAATGCTAAAGCATATATTAACAACTTAGCTGATAAACTGAAATACTGTAGTATACTTTAGTTTTTACTACAGTAAACTGTGATGCGTTGTAGTAGTATTTGTTAGATAGATAGATAGATAGATAGATAGATAGATAGATAGATAGATAGAGGTATACAAAAAGTATATGACTACAGTTTATATAAAAAAGGGTTAAAGATTGCTGTGGGAAAAAGCAAGTGGTATAAAAAATGTTGAAAATCTAGCTGCTTTACATTACTGTATATTATCATATTTACTATATTAGCGTCTATTCACCAGAAAGTAAAATAGTTTGGAAGTGTAATGGGACAAACCTAGTTACACTTTCTGTTTGTGACTGTATTGCCAAGCAACAAACTTTTATTTTTCTTCAAAATTAAGCGTAATTGTTACATAAATTACTAACTCATGATGCACTTTAACCAAATATAAAACTTGTTATATTTCTACTACAAATATATTTATTTAAATGTTATATTTATTATTGCATTATTGTTTATTTAAAATATTTTATACATTTAAATATAATTTAATTAAAAGCATAGCATAGCCTATAGGTGTTATTGGTTTAGCCGAAATTGAACTCACCTACAACAGTAGAAATTGAATATATCCACTCCTCGTTGGTTTAATGCAGTTTGTGCTTCCTCTACAAATGGTAAAGGTGTCCTGTCTGTCGAGCATTACTGCATGTATGTGAAAATGGGAGTATGAAGCGACTGTTTGCCTCAGGGGAGCCAGAGTAATGTTCTCATTCTTAAGAGCGCGCAGTTCCATACCATACGTTTAAAACAACTGAGTCATTCCATAAAATAATAAAATACTTGATTATAATATTCAGACAATCATAATTTTTTATTCATCATCATCATTTTTATTATTATCATTATTATTATTAATATTATGCATTTTATTTATGTGTGCTTTTCTTTTATGCACCTGACTGAATGTTCCTAGATCAGCATCTTTGTTGTAAGTTTGTTACGTTAAGGCTTACAGTCAATGTGCTTCTACATCACTGCTGTGATGTATTACAGCATTTCCCTCTGATATTAGGAGTAATTTACAGTTATACAGTTAATAAGTTTGGATTACAATTTCAGAATGAAACCATATTCTTGGATCAGCAAAACATGGTGACCCCTCTCCCTCATTAGCATGAACAGCCCTGAGTGAGAAGCAGCCATACGTCATTGGAGTTTTGGAGACAAATTGGACATTAGACATAGGCATTTATAGCTCCACCCCGTTTTGAAAAGAGCTCTGGGAGCACAATCTCATTTGAATTTAAAGCAACAGTCACCAAAACGGCAAAATTTGGATCAAAGCCTAAAAGGGGCAGTTTCAAAGAGTTATAAAAAATTATTTGTGGGATATTTGAGCTGAAACTTCACATGCACACTCTAGGGACAACAAAGGGGCATAATAGGTCCACTTTAAAGAGTATACACTCACCGGCCACTTTATTAGGTACACCTTACTAATACCGGGTTGGACCCCCTTTTTGCCTTCAGAACTGCCTTAATCCTTCGTGTCATAGATTCAACAAGGTACTGGAAATATTCCTCAGAGATTTTGGTCCATATTAACATGATAGCATCACGCAGTTGCTGCAGATTTGTCGGCTGCACATCCATGATGCGAATCTCCCGTTCCACCACCTCTATTGGATTGAGCTCTGGTGACTGTGAAGGCCATTTGAGTACAGTGAACTCATTGTCATGTTCAAGAAACCAGTCTGAGATGATTTGGGCTTTATGACATAGCGCTTTATCCTGCTGGAAGTAGCCATCAAAAGATGGGTACACTGTGGTCATAAAGGGATGGACATGGTCAGCAACAATACTCAGGTAGGCTGTGGCGTTGACACAATGCTCAATTGGTACTAATGGGCCTAAAGTGTGCCAAGAAAATATCCCCCAGACCATTATACCGCCACCAGCAGCCTGAACCTTTGATACAAGGCAGGATGGATCCATCCTTTCATGTTGTTGATGCCAAATTCTGACCCTAACATCCGAATGTCACAGCAGAAATCGAGACTCATCAGACCAGGCAACGTTTTTCCAATCTTCTTTTGTCCAGTTTTGGTGAGCCTGTGTTGTAACCTCAGTGTCCTGTTCTTAGCTGACAGGAGTGGCACTCGGTGTGGTCTTCTGTTGCTGTAGCCCATCCGCCTCAAGGTTCAACGTGTTGTTCAGAGATGTTCCTCTGACCTCTAGCATCAACAAGGCATTTGCGCCCACAGAACTGCCACTCACTGGATATTTTCTCTTTTTCAGACCATTCTCTGTAAACCCTAGAGATGGTTGTGCGTGGAAATCCCAGTAGATCAGCAGTTTCTAAAATACTCAGACCAGCCCGACTGGTACCAACAACCATGCCACATTCAAGGTCACATAAATCACCTTTCTTCCCCATTCTGATGCTCGGTTTGAACTGCAGCAGATCGTCTTGACCATGTCTACATGCCTAAATGCATTGAGTTGCTGCCATGTGATTGGCTGATTAGAAATTTGCGTTAACGAGGAGTTGGACAGGTGTACCTAATAAAGTGGCCGGTGAGTGTATATAGAAAGAACTGCTGGAGAACCATTACAGGTTCCTTATACTGTAGGTTGTATTGCACTTTAATTGGTTTTCCTGTGATTATGAGCCAAATAACAACCGTTTTTAGAGTGTTCCAAAGGTAATGTAATGTAATGTGTATTTATATAGCGCATTTATTGTGTATGGTCATTTACCAAAGAGCTTCACAATCATGGTCTCTCCACACCACCACCAGTGTGCAGCATCCACTTGAATGATGCGACGGCAGCCACAGGACAACCACTCACCACACACCAGCTATAGTGGAGAGACAGTGATAGAGCCAGTTCGGTGGATGGGGATGATTGGGAGGCCATGATGGGTAAGGGCCGATGGAGGGTATTTGGCCAGGACACCAGGGTTACACCCCTACTCTTTACGAGAAGTGCCATGGGATTTTTAATGACCACAGAGAGTCAGGACCTCGGTTTAACGAAAGACAGCACTCACTGACAGTATAGTGTCCCCTTCACTTTACTGGGGCATTAGGACTCACACTGACCGCAGGTTGAGCGCCTCCTGCTGGCCTCACTAACACCACTTCTGCCAGCTACCTATTTTTCCCATGTGGTCTCCCATCCAGGTACTGACCAGGCTCAGCCCTGCCTAGCTTTAGTGAGTAACCGGTCTTGGGCTGCAGGGTGATATGGCTGTGGCTCAACATGTTAAGTGAACATGTTCTTTGTAGGACACAATGATATAGTGAACAAGGGAGTGTATATTAAAGAATTCTGAAGAAAAAATGCACTGAAGCTCTTATTGTTGAGTTTAATTTGTCCAGGATGTTGTATTCCGTTTTTCATGGGAATAACGAGTGTGAGAAGGACATTAAATTGCATATAGCATAATTATGGTTACAAATACAACCATATCATATGAAATATAATTATTGCTATCTGTAATTGTATTTTCACTAGTTAGATGTCACCATGGGTTGGCATTCAAATGTAATTGTTGATTCCAAAAATTATATTTTTTCCTAGTTAAAATTCCTATTTTACATATATCAGAATTATAAGTCATAATATCAGTAATCAAGTGTTTACTAGTGCAAATGTATTCTTGATATCAATGATTTAATTGCTACAAGTAAAAATGCAAATTACTGATTTCAAAAATTAAATTGACACTATAGTTGAAATTCTTGTAAATTCTTGATATCTGAAAATGTATTTCAATGTGTTCCATTTATTATTTCTGTAAATGCATTTCTGATATGAATATATATATATATATATATATATATATATATATATATATATATATATATGATATAAAATGGCTTTCTTAGATTCTTGATTTCTTAGATTCTTGATTCTTAGATTCTTGATATCTGCATATATATATATATTCTTTAGTTCTTGATATTAACGATTTAATTCCTGATATCAACAATAACACTTTTGACAATACAAATTAAATTGTTGATATCAGGAATTATTTCAACTAATAAAAAATCATTTATTGATATCAGCAAATAAATGTCAATGATATAGAATTGCAGATATCAACAGTTCAATTCTTGAAATGAACAATTACAATTTTGATATCAACATTTTAATTGTTCATTTCAATAAACTGAACTGTTGACATCAAGAATTCATATCCTGAGAAGGAATAAAAGTCAAAACAGCTTGCCATAATCCCCACTCAGTGTACAGAGAGCAGTGAACACTGCGTAGGGACCCTGATGTCAGTTGCGGGAAACAGCTCTGGACTGGTTTTAGTTGGAATGTAAACAAACCCCAAAGGCCCCGCCTAGCATTACTACAAACATCCTCCTAAAACTGAAACTGGAAGTAGTTGGCGTCCATATCTAAATTTTAAATCCATGTTCTTGGAGTTTTAGATGTGATTTTGTCTGCTTTATCAATTAAGTTGTAGCTGACTTCTTTATGGTTGAGGAGGAAAATATTGATATCGGTCTAGTTTTAAGGAAAACTGATTAGGCAAAGTTATTAAGAAATCCTATATATTTTTTCGTCCACTTGATTTGTCGAAATATGGACAAATCGCACAAAATCGCGTGCTTTGCGTCGCCCGAATCAGAAGCGCGGGACAGAAGCCGAAATATTGACGCCTGGCTGAAACAGAACGCGCAAATGCCGCTGTTGATTTTACTGGCTGGCACGAGCAATTCCGGTATATCAACATTCCTCAAACAAATACGTCTCATCGACGGAGAGGACTTCAACCATAAACAACGGCTTAGATTCAGAGAAGCAATTTACGGCAACATCAAACAGGTGGCGGGTTATAAAAGCCGTTTTAAAATGATGAAATCTGACAATAGCCTATATAAGGCACAAGGGTTTCAGAAGAGATGCTAGTGTGTAACAATCTTGCGTCTTTAGTTAGATCTTCACTACCAAAAAAAGCGTGCTTTACCTTATTTAAAAATAAAACATTATACCTAAATTAATAAACTATCAGTACATTTTTACTTGTAGGCATACAATTGAAGAAAACTGCTCTAAACTATATTTTAAACGAAAAATGTAGGCTCTTTTTTTCTACTTATAACAATTCAATTAAAATTACACCAAAGTACACTTCATAAAACAAAATTATTGATATACCTGTGGTTTTCATTTTTGAGCTCAGTGGAGAAGTGCGATAAATAATATTAAGATTATGTTTAGTGTTCACTGCCTTGTAGATGACTTACACACACAAACACCCATATAAACATGATTTTTGAAACATTCTGAGCTAATAAACCTAAATACCCAAATATTTAAAACATAAATATATTTAAAACCTAAATACCAATACCAAGCTTTATAGTGGAATCGCTTAGGGAACAATATAAACATTAAACTAGAAATGTAATGTTAAGTTCACTTTAAGAAAACCTTCGAGTATAAAAACTACAAAACTACTTTACTGAGTATTGAGGTAATGTTGGTTTTATATTCTCAAATTCTTTCATTTTTGAACAGTGACAACTTGTGATGTGGTCCCTTTAACGTTAACCACGCTACTTTTGAATATTTGGTCAGAAATTGCATGTAATTATGAATTTAAAACAACATAGCACTATTAATAGGCTGTGAACAGTGTTGTACTTCGGTAGTCACTTCTGTTTTGGTATTGGTTTCTAATATGATTTAGAATTTGAAAACAACACTTTTCTGAAATTATATTATTAAGGAGAAACTGAATGTGTGAATATAACACCAAATTTACTGAGTAAACTTTAAATGCACTGTTATAAAATGTGTTATATGTGGTAAACTATCAGCATCATTATAAGTTTACTTACAGTATAGTAGCAGTAAAACATACTTGTAAACTAGTTGCATACTAATTTTGTAAAATAGGGGGCCAGTTTAATTTTAATAAAAATAAAATGAACATTTATTAAAATTAATTTAATAAATTAATTAAAATAGTACATTAAAAGCATGATATTAGTGTACATATTCTAAACCTTAAAAGGATAAACTCATTCTCTAGTTCCAAACCACTTGTTTTTTTACCTTATGGTATGAGGCACAATCTGAGGCAATCTCTGCATAGCACAGCTACAGAGATGACATTGTGATAAACTGAAGTGAATCTTCTTTTTCTGATGTGTCTCTTTTTTGTTTTATAGGGTATGAGAGTGTTGGTCCAAGAACGAAACAAGTTGGGCATTCCTTTGCAAAACTCTGCCAATGAAATGCACGAGATTTTATTTACATCTGATGGCTGCTGGAGAGTGAACATTACTGAGCCCAGTGCATTTCAGCCTTATGTTAAAGCTGTGGATTCTCTCTGGAAGGATTCTGGGATTCAGGAAACTTATCGCAGGAGCGACTTTAATTGGCATGAGTTTCATATTGTAAGCAAGTGTTTTGTTTTTTGTTGTTGAGCAAATCTATATGCAGCTGTCAGTAGCACACAAAAATGGTGTTTTGCAGACCACTCATGGTATCTTTTTTGGCATACAGTGCCAAGGTTTTGAAAATCCAAGAGATTTGTGATGATAGTAGTAAATTACAGTACTTTTTAGTATTCAGTTATCACTTCACAATAATAAAGTGTCATACTGTTCAAATGAGAGCCTGTGTCGGTGCTACTAAATGAAACAAATAATTTCTGTTTGTATGCAGTGCGACTCAGTCAAGTACCACTTTGACAATATTCATCGTATTGGCCAGCTGGTGAGTAGTTGAGTAAATCATAAGTGTTTGCTAAGGGATGAAATGCTAGCACCTATATGACTTAAGGCTTAGTTGACACAAATGAGAATTACCTCATCATTTATTTTCACTCATGTGGTTTTTAAACCTTTGAGTTTCTTTCTTCTGTTGAACACAAAGGAAAATATTTTTAAAAATGCTGGTTGCTTGGAAGTCATAGTCAAACTGAGATTTTCCAGGACCACACTCCAAACCAAGGGGTACGAAAATGTCCCAGAATACACCAGCTACAACAGCAAAATGGCTGCATACGCTAGTCAGGAGATGCACAAATTTAGGTATTTTTTGTCATTATTACAAATTTTCACAACAAACAACCATATGTTTTAATACATTCATAACGGCGTTTGTGTTTTACGCTCTTACTATAAAAAAACAATTTAAAAAACGCTAAATTTCTCTATCTGTAATCCATAATAATAATTCCTGTATAGTAGTCCCACAACATACTTTCACATTTGTCACTCGATGACACTGGAATACCCTGTCAGAAAAGTCTAGTGGCTGGGAATGACCTTTTTACAGTGTCTGGTATAACATTAATGTTGTTTTCTTATGTTGACATAGATGAATATGGCCATGGTGTAAATACACAGTACAGTTACGAGCTTATTGCCACATTATATCGTTATGATAACATGATATCGTTGCATTCAGTGATTTCCTGAAGATAAATACCAAAAGATAATGCAACTGTAATAACTCCAGCAGTCGCGATTGTCGATCTCATATGTAGTAAGAGCTTGCGACAACATATGATGATGTGTGCGGTTGTTGTAGTGCTGTCCCATTTCTTAGGGGTAAATTTTGAAGCCCTTTCCCTTCACACTCTGTTTCAAGGGCCAATGGGAAGGGGTAGGGGTACAAAATTAGAATTGGGATTGGGCCATACTGTATATGGACCCTTTTCACAGTTTTATGTACAGTGGGTATGGAAAGTATTCAGACCCCCTTAAATTTTTGACTCTTTGTTATATTGCAGCCATTTGCTAAAATCATAAAGTTCATAAAATACCTAAATACCTACCGAATTTCTTCACAACTCTGTGACTTTTTTTGAATGGCCCAGGCAAAGCCCTGACTTAAACCCAATTGAGCATCTCTGGAGAGACCTAAAAATGGCTGTCCACCAACATTTACCATCCAACCTGACAGAACTGGAGAGGATCTGCAAGGAGAAATGGCAGAGAATCCCCAAATACAGGTGTAAAATACTGCATGTTTCCCAAAAAGACTCATGGCTGTATGAGATCAAAAGGGTGCTTCTACTAAATACTGAGCAAAGGGGGTCTGAATACTTAGGAACATGTGATATTTCAGTTTTTCTTTTTTAATAAATCTGCAAAAATGTCAACAACTTCATGTTTTTCTATCAATATTTGTTAGCATGACATAAAAAGTATATTTTATATATACTTTTAGTCATTTAGCAGACGCTTTCGTTCAAAGCGACTTACAAGGCGAGCAGGCATTCAGCAATTCCACAAGAAGAAGCAATACACACAAGAAGTGATAATTATACAAAGAGATTGCTTATTTCTTTATTTATATTTCTAGTATTTCTTTCCCACTGACTCACTCTCTGTACTTGCAGGACTATTTACCACACAATCAAGACATTCTTTATGCACGCAATCACAGGACAACTCAAGAAGAGGCACATTATGTGCTCCGTGATACCCCTTTTGCGGTAGCACAATTATCTAACCGTCGTCTTTTTGCAAAGATGCAGTCTTATTGTTGTGACACAACAATACTGTTTATAATTGGATCCAGTGATTATGACAGAATGTTCGCGGACAGCAACTGCCTGGCTGAGTCGTTGTGGCTATTCAATGCTATTATCAGTCAAAGATACTACAGCAGCAGCACCATCATCCTCCTCTTTAACAAAATGGACCTGCTGACAGAAAAAGTCCAGACTGCAGATATACGGAAGCATTTTCCTGAGTTTCAAGGTGATCCTCACAGGCTGAAGGACGTGCAGAAATTCTTGGTTCAAAGCTTTAAAATGAGGAAACTAGAAAACAGCCAGCCAATTTACTACCACATGATCACTGCAGTGGACACAGAGAATATTGTGACTGTGTTCAACACCATTAAAAATGCAATAATAAGCAACAACTTCAAAGACTTTCTACTGCTGTAGGATAGCGTGTCCCGAAAAAGAGGTTTGTGAATTACTGAAAACAAATAATTACCTTAAAGCATAGGTCTCAAACTCGATTCCTGGAGGGCCGCAGCTCTGCACAGTTTTGCTCCAACACTAATCAAACACAGCTGATCCAACTAATCAAGGTGTTCAAAACTACTAGAGACTATTAAGCAGGTGTGAGTTGGAGGTGGTTGGAGCTAAACTGTGCAGAGCTGTGGCCCTCCAGGAATTGAGTTTGAGACCATTACCTTAAAGGGATAGTTCATCGAAAAATCAATGATTTTGAGTGACTATCATTTAGCCTATTTGAGCTTCTTTCTTCTGTTGAACACAATTAATTAAAAAGAAAAAAAAGCTGGTTACTTGTATCCATTGACTTCCATAGCATTTTTTTCTTCTGTGGAAGTCGATAGGTGCCAACATCCAGCTTTCTTCAAAGTATCTTCAATGCACAACAGAAGAAAAAACCCATAAAAATTTCAAGAGTTCACACTTAGCTGATGATTGATAATAAAGCTTGTTTGGTATGCTGTCCCGAGAAAGAGCCCTGGGCTTCCTCCCGTTTGCAGGGCGAGAGGGGAGTTTGAGCTCAGGCAGATCTCGATGAACTCCCCCCGGCTTTCTCCTCGTGTCATTCTATTGCTATTACACAAAACTAATTTTTCAGATTTTTTGTTGTTTTAATGTTTGTATTGGGTTTTTTTTATTATCAAAATCTGGTTCAATTCCATGTCAACAGCTCCTTTAGAAATATTATTCATAGGAAAAAACATAATGTGTTTTTTCCCCCCACTGTATTTGCGAACATCGTTAAATGACTGAAGTATTAAATTCAAATGTTGTTTCAAAAAGTTTGGAAAACCTTATATATAAGCTTCTTCAAGAAAACTTTCCATCTGACTTTCCAAAATCTCACAAAACAAAATAATAAAACAAATTTGACCTTAACAATGTATATCGCCCTTTAATAAACTTCTCACACTAAAAGGTACAAGGCTACAAGGAAATTTCTCAATAGCAATCTACAATATTCTCCTCGCTTTGCTGAGCCGCTGAAAGAATGTCCTCCATCAGCGATCGGGGGGAATTCACAACATGATCACTACTTAACTTCAGCATCCTCTGCATGTCGTCTAGATCCAGAATCTGCAATATCACGGACAGGCGGATCTCTTTGATGCGGTGCAGATCACTCTCTGTTCCCTCACCACCTCCATTCAGCACACACACAGATGCTTTGGCCTGTTGTTTGTTGAGGAATCTACCCTGCACCTCGTCCCCCCATCGGTTCCTGCATGCTTTCAAAACAAGTACGTCGTGATCAAAATCTGCACTTTCAGCAGTAAGTCTTCTGAGTTTGAGCAGGAGTTTGCAGGATTTCTCACACACTGGTCTGTCACAGTCAAACAAGCCATTGAGCAGCAAATCAAACAGGCCAAGATCTTTAAGTTTGCTCAAGGATTGTTTCAAACATGTCCTTTCGTTTGAAGAAAAGCTCGGGACTGCATACGGACAGCAGGTCAGCGTCTTCTCCATCAACACTTCTGCAAGCTCCAGCGTGTGCATTTTCACTTCCCAGTCAAAATCGTTGCCCCCAAGAGACAGGACCGAGCTCAGGGATGAGTCCAGGGCTGTTATGGGGTTCGACCCTTTCAGCCATGATGTAAAGGTTTTGACCACAGCTCTACGAGGAAAGCCCTCTGTGTCCTGAGAGAGAACACTCATCATCTGTGCCAAAGCCTCCTCCTAAAGTCCAAGGGCATGCAAAGAGCAGGAGATTAAGGGGACAACAAAGATTCTGTATGTACTCACATTACAGTATTGGTTTTTTTCATGGATTTCTGAATCAAATATGTTTGGGTTTTGTTTTTTAAGGTGACAATAGACGGGGCAACTTTTATAGCAATGTTGGCCAGCAATGTCACGGAGCGATGTTGCTTGTTTACTTCCCCATTGAGAAAGGGCAATAAAACTGGATCTGTTAGATCAGTCGTTGACAATTTTTTGAGATCATTCAATCAGAATGCTAGCAGCGAATCATGTGACCGGCTTGGAGCTGTCTGACGAATTCAAACAAGATTGTGGTCGCTCAGGGAAAAACTCATAGCTATGAACTTACAGCTTATTATTCTGGTATGTTGTCATGTGTCAACACAAAACAGGATTTTTATGTAATTTAATGCTAACTAATGTCAACAGTTCAATTTAAAGGTGCAGTACAATGTAAAAAATGCTGGGTTCCCCACAATTCGTTCATATTGTCCCAACACAAATCAATTAAATTAACGTAACTGTTTTAACAAATTAAAGTGGATTGAACAAAAAACAATTAAGTTGTCCCAAATAATCTCAAGAATTGTGTTGTATCGACTCATTTCAAATAAGTAGTTTGAACAAGCAGCAAAAAATATATTTTTTGAGTGCAGGTCTAAACTTTCAGTGTGTTTGTTTTGTTCCTCCTTGTTGTGCGTTCATCATATTAGCTTTATTATTATTATTATTAGTTAAGCATTATATTGATTTGCTTTCAATATGACTATTAAACATCCACTCTTGGATTCATCCACTCTAGTGAGGGCGGTTCAAGAATGTTAAAACGTATAATTAGTGCTCGGTATCTTACATGGTTGCTCGCTGATGGCAGCAATGCCAAATGTTGCCGGGTAACATCAAAAAAACGACAAAATCGTTAGGATTTTTATTCCTTATATAATATTTTGTGTCACGTGTTAATGTTGTGAGTGCACTTGGTTATTCTCATATGTATATCCTATAGATATATAGCCTGAGTTAAAGGGATATTTCTTTCAAAAATTAAGACTTGTATTTTATGAATCATCAAGGCTAAAAATCGTCTTTGATATTGTACTGAAGAAAAATGTTACCTACATCTCGAATGGTCTAAGTAAGAACAAATAGTAACACTTCAACAAGGTTATATTAGTTCATGTATTTACTAAAATGAACAAACAATGAACAACACATTTATTACAGTAGTTGTTCATGTTAGTAAATAAAAATACAGTTGTTCATTGTTAGTTTGTTATCTCGGTGCAGTAACTTATGTTAACAAGAATTCATTTGGATGTTAATAATGCCATAGTAAATGTTGAACTATGATTAATAAATGCTAGTATTGTTCATAATTAGTTCATGTTAATAAATACACTAACTAATGAAACCTTATTGTAAAGTGTGACCGAACAAATTAACAGCAAATAAAAAAATTTGGGTCAGCCATAACTTTAAGAAATGAGCACACATTTTAGAAGTAAAGGTACCCATGTTATGCTCACCTACAAATTTATAATCAGATTTTTGGGAATGAGAGAATAAATATAAATGATTTAAAGTTTAAAAAGCATATTATGTTTATTATATGGTATATTTCTAGATAGCAATGAGCAGAGGACACAGAAGTATTATGTCAAACATTTATGCTGCTTGCTTTGTATGAATGTGCAATATTAAATAAATATACTACAATAAATGTTTGTGTTATAATAAATGCTTATAGCTTCACTTATTATTCAGTAACTTCTAGACAGATGGCTATCTCTCTATAATTTCAAAGTTTTGAATAATGAATGACAATCAAGAGATTTGAAGAGAGCATAAATATTGCCTCAATTCACAATTTTGCCATAATTGGCAGAGCAGAAAATGTTTCTGTTGAGTCACTGCACCATCTGGTGTGCGTGTGTGTGATTGACTGGAACACAACGAGTTCGGAAGTGGAACATTTCAACTCCGACTTCACTGCACAAGTGCCAGAAATAATGGCAAAACTACAGATAAGGCGGTTCAGGCAAGTGTTCTTTGTTTTTATGACACAGACATTACTTTGTTACTTTGTTCTTTGTTTACACGCAAAGGCAGCTTTTGTTTCATAAAAGGCATAATAGTTAACCTAATGTAAACATTAGAAGTATTTATCCGCTTCGCAATTTAATTTATAAGACCTTAAACTCAAATATGTAACCTATAATACTACATACATCTGTATTGCAACCACTGGTCTTTTTTAAAATTCTCTTATCCTTTTATGGTACTGATTGCTATAAACTGCTTTAAAAATAAATATGAGATTGAAGGGTCAGTGTGTATGTAGAGTGTTAACGGGTAGTTTCTTCAAATTTCTCTAGAAAGGCAGAATCCTATTGACCTTATTATGCAATGTAGAAGTGCGCTTTTTCTTCCAGTATAACTTTACAATAAGATTGTATTAGTTAATGTTAGTTATTGCATTTACTAACATGAACAAACAATCAACAATACATTTATTACAGTTTTTCGTTAGTTCATGTTAACTCATGGTGCATTAACTGATGTTAACAAGCATGAATGTAAATAATGCATAGGTAAATGTTGTACTATGAATAATAAATGCTGTATATGTATAGTTCATAATTAGTTCATGTTAGTAAATACATTAGCTAACATTAACTAATGAAACCTTAAGTGTGATTATTTCGATTAATTTGTCTATGGGGAAATGACTAGGAATTATAAACGTCTCTACAAACAATTATGTTTACAACAATGCATACAAGTTAAAATAACATAATATGAAAATGAAAGTTTGCAACAAAGCAGCATAACGAGCCATTTTTTACACCTACAAATCAATAAAAGTGAATGAGACCGGAAGTCTCTACCAAATAAGGTTCCAAATGGCTGCACCCAGTCGTACGTGAAGGAATAAGGTCAATAGATCCTATTTAAAAAACGTATTGTGTGCACCGAGTAAATGTGTCTCACCAGTAGGTTGCTCTTGCTGACTAGCGCCATCTGTTGGACTGAAGTAGTAACTGCTTCTCCAACAGCAGTCACGGCACTTGCTCTCACATACCCTTCAGTGTCTGCCAGTAAAGACAGGAGGATGGAGACCATGCCACTAGTGTGGAGAACCTCAACAAAACCACAGTTAGCTGTAAGCAAAACACAAAATGTACAATTACAATGGAAATCATACATTTTCTGTAAAGCAATAGATGAAGTGAGGAGATGATTATGTTTGTGGTACTGTACCACTGAGGGCAACAGTCAGCTGGGTGATGAACTCCAGTGTTGAATCTCGAACTTCCCACCGCACATCACACATACGTTTCTCCAGTACAGGAAAGAGGTCTGTAGACACACATGCTCAATTTATGAGCGTATACTGGGAAAATGTTCACAATAGCTAGACATGTTGTTGCACATGATTAAATGATGACATTCAGTGATGCGCTGCAAAAAAAATGCTTTTCTTACTTGGAGTTTTTGTCTTGTTTCTAGTCCAAATATCTACAAATTCTTAAATCAAGAAGCATTCTTGGAGTAAAAAGTATTGTCTTACTTTCAGAAATAGTAAGCCAAAATTAAGCAAGTTTTTCTTTAAAGCAAGCAAAATAATCTGCCAGTAGTGTAAGGAAAATAATTTTATTTTAAAGCAAAAACAAGATTACTTTGCTTTCCACATAGGCAGATTATTTTGCTTGATTTAAAGAAAAACTCGCTTAATTTTAATTGATTATATCTGAAAACAGGACAATATGTTTTTCTTGTCTAGAATTTTTAGATATTTGGACCAGAAACAAGACAAAAGATTGGCTGAATTACCCTTTTAAATGATAAATGATGTGTTCACATTTGTAGTTTTGGATCTGTAGGTTTGTTTAGTTAAGCAAAAAACATTAGAACTTATATATTTTGCTGACTATATCTAAAACCAAACAATAAAATGATACATTTTGTCCTGGTTCACTTAGCATTTACATTGACTGAAATCTAAAGATACAAAACAAAAATCACACAGTGTATTTATAATAAATATTCTGTTACAGAACTTTACAGACATCCAAACCAATGTGGGCTAAACACATTGTATGAACATTGTATGAACATACTGCTGTCCTTTTGATGGTATTTTTATAAGTTAAGAATTTAAAAAGATCTGTTCAAATGTGTAAAGGAGACAAAATAGCACCAGAAATTCCAAGTCACACAGACAAAAAAAAATCTGCTACCAGGACACCTGTAATAAACTGTAATATGAGAAATAAACTTTGGAATTCTGTGCTTTATATGGTTGCATCTTGTTGGGTCCTATTTTGGTTTGTTTAGATGTCTTTAATCAGTGTTTTGTTTATACTGTATTTCAGTCAAACCAAACTAAAATTCATACAGAAGTAGACCAAGACTCATTTGTCAAATGTCTCGGTCCATTTGTTAGGCATGCATGGAGGTTTGAATGAGAGCGTTCATGTTTATTCAAATAAACTGCTGTTTGTTTTAATCAAACCAAACCATGAGACTGAAGTGCTCTCACCATTGCTGATAAACTGCAGGAGATCAGGGAAAGACGAACACACAACAATCCACCTCAAAACTGCCTGAAATGTTTTCTTTAAGACCTTAAAAATCACAGAATGTTTTAAATAAAAATGCAGTTTCAACATGAGATCAGATCTGGAGACAAAAATATAAAATCAAATGATATTAGGAACACATAGGAATGTTCATACTTACTGTGGCGTGTGAATCTGGACTCTGTAGATAATCCAACAGGACACCAAATATGTCTTTTCTTAAGTCCAAATTATCTATTTGTAGAAAGTTAAGTCAGTTATTGGAGCATTCAACATCATTCATTTCCAAGGTTAGTGATGCCAAAACTAGGGCTGTAACAAATCTATAGACTCTTTTCATAATTAATAGTCAAAGTCAAATTAAACTGATAGACTAGCATACCACATCTCTCATGTAACTGTAAATTTATACTTTATTCTCCACCGAGCTGTAGATAAACTGATATATTTACTATACACTTCTTTTTAAATGTTTAAATATGTTTAGTAATGTTTATATTAAAAAACTAAATGCGACAACGCATTAAAGTATCACTGTAAAATAAAATATTATCACTATGAAATAAAATATATATATTCAATTCAATTCATGTTTATTTCTATAGCGCTTTTACAATGTAGATTGTGTCAAAGCAGCTTAACATAGACAGTTTTCAGAGTTTAAGTTCAGTTTAGTTTTAAAAGTATAAAGTTAAATATTTTTCATTGTTCCTCTATTTTATATAAATGCTGTTATTTAACTTACTATTAATCAAAGAATCCTGAAAAAATGTATGATGGTTTTCCCAAGAATGTTAAGCAGCATAACTGTTTTTACAAATAATAATATTTAATGTTGCTTGAGAAGAAAACAGCATAACATAATGATTTCAGAGGAATGATTTTTTTTTTTTAGAATGACATCAATTTAAATTATTTTAAATTAGTTCTATTAAATTGCAATAATTCACAATTATTATAGTTCTAGTTTTTATAAATATTTTTTTATTTAAAAACTCAGTTTAAATCATACCTTTTGACTATGAACTCTTTAACAATAGTGTATTCATGCATAAACATTGCATGATTTGTACATTGAGTTTTGTACATAAGACTTTTGATCTTTAAGAGTAATCATAATGCTTTATTCATTAAGAGAAAACTCTAATTCTGTCCAAGACGTCTTTACCTTCATACACACTGAGAGCACCTAATGTATCCAGGCCACACCTCTGTACCTTGCAGCAGCCAATCAGGTGAGTGCAGGCATTCACATGAAGCAGAGAGGAGGTGCAATGCCCAGAGCAAACCCTCAAAAGCAGCACCACACGGCTGGTGACAGAGGGAATGCAAACTCCTTCAAACAAGCATTTCTAACAAAAAAAAGGGACACAATTCATTATGTAAAACACATTTTACTGTACTTAAAACCATTTTAGACTTAAGGAGTTAAAGAGTTATTAGGTGAGAAACAGTATGAAGTAGGCTTATTGTACTTTTGCATTTTTTAAGTAGGTTTTTATTGTGAACACTGTTTTTATATTTGCTATAAATTTCTGAAATTTCTTGAGCAAACTTCTTTTTAATTTTTACTAAAATAATTTTTATTTATTGTTGTTACGAACCGTACACTGTATTTTGTGCGTGTATGTTCTTTCTCTTTCTCTCTCTTTTTCCCTGTCATTTTCACATTTATGCACTGCCTACATTTGGAGCACTATTGGCTAACATGACTGCCAATCATAATCTCCTTGTGATGACGCGTATTATCGGTGCAGAGACCTTTAAATCTGAAGCGGCAACGATAAGAGATCAGCTGCTGTTGTTTGACGTTTGGTGTGTTGTCTGTTTTGTGGTGTCCGCATGTTTTTAGCTTGGTACTATTGCTGACTTTGAGTAGATCTGTTGTTAAAGTTCTGTCGTTTGTAATATCTGAGCTCATGACGGATGTCGTGTGTCTTGCACATTTTAGTCCGCTAATGCTCCATTCAAAACTTGCGATGACTTGCAGACAAGGGAGACCTGGAACAGTATAGTAAGTCAAGTGACATACATACCTTGTACGCAGGATTATTGATGTATAGACACACTAGTTAGCGAAGTGCGCTAATTTGTATTTTTGTTCTTTAGTTAGAGTAAGTTTAAGGTTTTTCTAGTGCAACTTTCAGTTCCCTCTCCTGTTTGTCTTGGTTTTTCAAATTTATTATTATTGTTTGTACATATTGTAAATATATGGTTTGTGGGAGCGATACATCTTTTGCGGTGCTAATTTGTTGTTCTGTGTTTCTCTTGCCACCTTTACCATTAGTTTATTCTTTTGGTCATCTCAATGTTACTCCTTTTAATTTCCTAGACATATTTCCATCAAGGGTCGTAACAATTGTATATTTACATTCCTCTTGTAGTGTTCTAGTTATTTGTATGCACCAAGGGTCTGAGAGTAATGTAATTTCAATTCTCTGTATGTCAGTACATGTGGCAGAATTGACAATAAAGCTGCCTTTGACTTAATAAAACCTAGAACTGAAACATACAAATGATACTTAAAAGTTGAAGTAAAATTTAAGAAAACTTAAGACAAACATAATTGATATATATTGTATAATATAATATATTGTTAAACATGCCTAGTTTACATATTTGGAAGATGCAAGTCAGACTTTCTGAAACAGGATTTTTTTAAAGAAGTTTTTTGACATGTAGTTTTAATCTTTTTAGTTTTCAGAATAATACAATTTCAAAAATAATCTTGGTCTGAAGCAGAAGTCTACTTACTTTGTGTGCCAGCTCAGCTATACTTGATAAACTCTCCACAAGGAGGGAAATACACAATGCTTTCTGGGATAGCTGTTCCTTCAGGACTAAATCCACCTCCTTTTCTGCTGGAGACAAAAAAACTATATTGTACAACTGCATGTTTTTGATGATATAACACATGCCGTTCTATGAATGTATGATACCAGCATCTTGAGACTGTGTAGACACACACTGCAGGGGAAGTAAGATAATATCCATGGCCTTCCTCTTTAAAACGTGAGGACTAAAGCGAAATCAAAACAGACATAAGTTAATAGCACGATAAATGTTTAAATGCGTGTATGTTGCTGCACTATGTACTGTACATATGTAAGTCTATTGTAGTCACCATTTCTCCAGCTTTACGATTAGTGCCGCGCACAGAAAACACTCCTTTCTGTTTCCAGCACCCAACATGGCTTCCAATAATTCTACCACTTTATACTCTGATTGGTCAAGCAGAGGAGTCCTGTAACAGATGAAAAACAATTAGCAAAACTACCACTTGGGTATATATTTAATTTTAAATGCAAAAAGCTTGAACATTTAGGATGATCTAATAGCCATTAGAATTTTAAATGTGTTTTACTTATGAAGGGTTAACTGAGTTTTTAATGTGATTTATGTGATGATATTGAATGTTTTTGTGTTCTTTGTTTATATGTGATGTGGATATTGACGTAATTATGTGGTGAAGCCAAAGATAAATATCCACTTGTGGACAATGATGAAAGTCAAATGTAACCTACTGAAATAAAAGATAATATACAAATGTCATAACGGTCAAATAATGCAATAAATACACCTAGATGCAAAAGAGCTTATTACATGACTCTTACAAAATAACAATTGCACATATATCGATGTGAGTTTAATATTTTTTCACAATCCAAATGAATACACAGCATGAAATAGTATGAAATAAATGTTATAAATAATATATAATAAATGATAATATATAATAAATGTAAATGTTTGTAAGAAATATTTTTTGCCTACCAAGGCTACATTTATTTGATGAATATCAGTAATATTGTAAAATAATTGTAAATAATTTTCTATTTAATTTTTTACATTGTTAAAATAATTCATTCCGAACAGGACAATGCTTTATTACAAATTTTTTGCATGATTATTCCAGTCTTTAGTGTCACACAATCCTTTAGAGACTAATCTAATATGCTGATTTGGAGATCGTTTATTTTTCAATTACAAATACTTATTATAAATTCAATTATAAATACTTCCATAAATACTTAACCAGCACAACTGTGTTTAACATTAATAATGAGAAAATATAATAAATAAGTAAAATCTATAGCACAAGAAAAAAAATCTTTGCAATCATCAGAATCATTTAGATATTATATAATAAATAATAAAGAAAAGTTATTTTAAATTGTGGGAAATCACTGCAATTTTCACTGCTCTTCTAGATATTGTTCAAATAAACAGCCTCAGTGAGCATAAGAAACATTTTTAGAAATATCAAGAATATTAGGTAACATTTTAGTTTAGGTCACAGTTCACGGTATTAACAAACCATTAACTAACACTACTAGCTTAATAAACTACTAATTAGCTGTTTATTAATAATAAGTAAGGTAGAAGTTGGGTTTAGGTTTTGTTTAGGATTAGGGTTGAACAATAAGATCATACTTTATAACTACTAATGAACAGTTAATATCCTAATATTAGGCAGGTAATAAGCCGCTATTAATAACATGACCTGTGACCTGAATTAAAGTGTTACCGAATATTATTTTTAATTATTCCACATTTGGTCTGGTAGTGAGTAATATAATGGGTTATAAAATATAAAATATTTCACCACCTATAACATCTTCTATAAAACATACAGTTATTATTAGCCCCCCTGTATATTTTTCCCCAATTTCTGTTTAAGGATGAGGAGATTTTTTTCAATATATTTCTAAACATAATAGTTTTAATAACTATTTTCAAATAATAGATTTCTTTTATATTTGCCATGATGACAGTACATAATAATTTACTAATTATTTTTTTAAGATACTAGTATTCAGATTAAAGTGACATTTAAAAGCTTAACTAGGTTAATTAGGCAAGTTAGGGTAATTAGACAAATCATTGTATAACAGTGGTTTGTTGTAAAATGGTATTAAACCAATTAAAAACTGCTTTTATTCTTGCCGAAATAAAACAAATAAGACTTTCTCCAGAAGAAAAAATATTATCAGACATACTGTGATAACGTCCTTGCTCTGTTAAACAATTTGGAAAATATTTGAAAAAGAAATCAAAACTCACAGGAGGTCGAATAATTTTGACTTTAACTGTATAACAAGTATCCTAATGGACTTACATCGCAGCAGCACGAAGAACAGTCATGAGGGGCTGAGTCAGTGGTTCAGACCCCCTGTTGATTAAGACTTCCAGAGGCGCGAGCACGTCATTCCACAGAGAGCTTCTGATAGGCTCTTCACACTGAGAGAGAACCAGTGACAGCAGCTGCAAGCCCTGGAGGACCTGCGGATGATCCTCCGAGCTCAACGCCTCAAGCACACCGTTCTTAATCTCAGAGGACACTGAAACCCAATCACAACTCGAAGAGGACTCACTGGATCTCACAGCATCACCTCGGCTGGTTATGTCTGATGGGGTGAGGAGCTTTAGGATCTGCGCTAAAAGCTGATTAGCTAAACAGGCAACAAACAGACTCCTGTCGTTCTGCAGCTGAAGGATCACTTTGATGAGTCCTGCAGATAGAATGGAATGCAATAAGTCTTAAAGGAATAGTACATGTTTGTTTGTTTTTTCAAGAATGTTGGTAACCTATAGCTGGGCCCACATGGAATCTGCATGTGCAGAAATCTGCAGATTTTTAGCCCATCATTGAGTCTATTTATTTACTTATTTGTAGATGCATGTAAATTTATATTAATTCAGTTTTTAAATAAATTTCAGTAATATTATTGACAAATATGAAAATGTTCATATGATTTATTTATTTAGTTTTTAAATAAATTTCAATAATATTATTGACAAATATGAAAATGTTCATATGATTTATTTACAATACAGTTTGCAAAGTAATATTTTCTCTCTTTTAGTAGATATATTATATATAAGAGAATTGCTTTGTTTACCAATTAAGTGGATCTAATTGTATTTGCATTGTAAACATTAAATAAAAGTTAAAAAGGTAATATTTTTTTATTTCATATATTACGTTTTTAGTTATGATACTCCCAAAATCATTCTGCATAAATCTGCAGAAAAAAGTCTGCAAAAAAAATGTCAGCAGATTCTGTCTGGCCCTACCTATAGCCCTTGACTTCTAACGTAGACAGGTAAATCCTATTTGTTTAAAATGCTATTGTTTTAAATAATATGGATTATATTATGAGAGAAAGATATTCTCTCATGCTCACTGACATTACATGTATTGGTCACACTTTAACGGTAACATTAAATGTATTTACTCACATGAACTAATAATGAACAATACTTGCACAGCATATATTAATTATAGTTCAACATTTACTAATGCCTTATTAAAATCCATATTCATGCTTGTTAACATTAGTTAATGCACTGTGAGTTAGCATGAGCTTTATTACAGCTTTATTTCCATTAACTAACAATAACAAAGATGAATAAATGCTGTAATAAATGTGTAGTTCATTGTTTGTGATAATAAATACATTAACTGACATTAATGAATTGACAATAATAAATACAACCTTATTGCAAAGTGTTACCCATTTATTTGACCAGAAATACATTAAAAAAAGAGTCATATTTTGAAATTGTATAAGTATTACAGTATATTTTCCCCCTTATTTGCATATGTTTTAAAATCCTATTTATTCCAGTGATAGCAAAGCTGAATTTTTAGCATCATTGCCCCAAGATCATTGACACAAAAATTGAGAAATGACTTTACCATGTTAATTTGCTGTTCTAGAAACATGGCTTACTATTATCAATGCTTAAAAAGTTCTGGATGTTAATACAGTTGTTGAGAAACTTTTGTTAATTTCTTTCAGGATTACCTGATGAATAGGTATCTCAAAAGAGCAGCATTTTTAATAATTTACTGTCACTTTTGATTAATGTAATGCATTCTAGCTGATTATTAATTTATTTAAAATAAAAAACAAAATGATAGGTCCAAAACTATGTTCAAAAATCAAGTAGTTACTTTTTGTACTTGTCACTTTTTACCCACAATTTTTGTAGTGACAGTATTCACCTTTTCCACAGATGAAGTCCAGGGCTTGCTGGTGTTTCAGCATATTCAGTAGTCCCTGTATCCAACCACTGCGAACAGAGGCATCCTCCCAGAGATCACACACACACCAGGCTTCACGCTCAAACACACACACCAAATGACCTCCCTCCTTATTTCCATAAAGAACACAAAAACAAAATGTGAATGGAAAACACTGTAAACTGCAAAAAACAGCACAGCACTATATGATGTTGTTTTGATGTTAGTGCCATAACAGTGGTTCCTAACCAAGTGTCCTAACCAAGACTTGGAAGCACTGGATTTGAATATTTATAATATTATAAACTTCATTTCAAAAATATTTTATTACACTGTCACCTGCTGGTTTCTGTGAACATTTTTTAATTAGCATAAAAATGCCCATTACAGTAGAAGTTCTAGAAAAACCTCGAGGGACTTCTGTATAGGTGCAAATAATCTGCCACTTATATTGTGACAAATAGCACAATCTTTGGTAAATGTCTCACCTCAAGCAAGTGGAAGTCCTGATTGGTGGCAGCCAGAAGTCCAGTGAGTTTGAGCGTGAAAGACAGGATGGCAGGATCTGTGGCTTTAGATGCACAAACACTGGAAATAAACTCCAAGAGACACGGCTGATGCTCTAGAAGTACCTGTCCATTACCTGAGAAAAACAACACAAAAATTTTCACAGGGTATGATTTTCTATAGGCACTGTCTGCACAAGCAGAGGAAAACCGCTAATAATTTACAATAAAACAGAGAGTTCTGGTGATAACTAAGGAGATATTAAATTACCAATATATTACTTCCTAGCTGTGTATTTATATATTACAATATATTACTTTCCTAGCTGTATTAAATGTATTATATGTTATAAATATGTTCATTATAAATTTATATATATACTGTATATACACACACACATACATACAGTACTACATGTACACACAAATACATAAACACACACAAAATGACCAAGTGTAGCTTCCAGATGTCATCTTTATTTTTTAGCTCAACTGCTAGGAATGGAAGGCACAGGATTGAGGGATGTTGAATGATACATCTATACTGCCTTCAAAAATCAAGCAGATGAAGGTATCTCAAGAGACAGGAAGTGTCTTAAGGCCTTCATAACAAAGATCTGTTTCCAGCACTTTGTTGAAAACCACAAGTATTTAGGCTGCTTGTAAAGGGAAAACCAACAATGGTTTTGCAAATACTGGATATATATATTAAAATAATTGTATTTCCCTCAAATACTTCAAACCCAGACTGAGGTAAAGTTGGTTTTGTATTCACACATTAAGACTTTCTCTTTATAATTCAGACTAGTAAGGTTATTATTTGCAAATTCTAAATAGGGAAATCATATTAGCAGCCAATGAAGATCAAAGTACAACACTGTCCACGGTCAAATAAATAGTGCTAATGTTGTTTTGAAGTCATACTTGCATGTGATTTCAGACCTAATATTCAAAGTACCATGGTAAACAATATACTGAGCGAATCACAAGTTGTCACTGAAGGAATGTGCGAATATAAAAGCAAATTTACCTCAATCAAACACAGACATCATCACTCTACCAAAACTTCCCAACTAGTCGTATCAGTTTGGTCTCAGTTTATTCTTAGGTTACTGACTTTGGCTGTGCAGATCTTTGAACCAGTCCAGCAGTTTCTCCAGAGAGGTGTCATCCGGTGGAGTCTGCTTCGGGTCGGCCAGCACCAAGCAGACCGCTGGCAGCAAAGACGAGCAGTCACCGTCCATCAAATACAAGTCCCTGAATCACCTGCACATCGAACTGAAAGTGACAACAACAAAACATAGCGTTACGAATTATGGATAAATTATTCAAACGTTTGTCAACACACTCAAACGCGACTAGAAAAACACTGTGGATGTAATAAAATACCTTTTCGCTCATCACATTTACTACAGTCTGTTATCAAAGTCGCCTCCCCATGTTGCATGTTTGCTCCGTACGGCGTGCTGGAAAGGACAAACGAAACGACAAGCTGGGCGTTGACGCTTCGATGGTGTGTATGCGCAAATTCAGCGCACTTTAATGTTCTCGAGTAGCGTAACCCACTATCACTCTGGTAAAGTCTAGAAGGGATACAGCTGCAGATACTCACATCAATATACATAATTTTTGTGACACTGAACAACAATTAATATTTTTCATTACTGTGAGGGTTGGGGTAGCCGTGAATAAATACAATTTATTGGGTTATTTATTAAATAATATAAATAATACTCGGTATAATTACTGTTTTTACATTACTATGAGGGTTGGGTTTAGAGTTGGCGTCGTTAGTCGTTAATAAAATACTATTTAATTGGTAATTTAATAAATAATATGAATAATACTCGGTATAATTGCTTTTACATTACTGTGAGGCGTAGGGGTAAACGTTAATAAAACACAATTCATCGATAATTTAATAAATAATACAAATAATTATCGTTAACTTCCAGTCGCAGCTGTATCCCTTTTAGCAACAACTCTTTGACTCACATGCATGACAGCGGACGCCTTTTGAGTTCATAACTGCGCAGTCTGGAGGCAGCAAACGTTGTCTGACGCATTTCTACTAGTAGTTGTCTAAAAGAAAAAAGCAAACATACTAAACTCACACTCTACACAAACCTAGCCCGTGAGATGCAGGACACGGTAAATATGGCGGCTGAATCTGAATTTGATGAAGAAGAGGAGCCTTCGTTCAGCGACGCGGAGGATTTTGTGGATGATATCGAGGATGAAGGTAAAGATGCTGCAATGAATGATGGCACCGCAGCATCACATCAAATGCTATTTATAATTTACCGGCTCACACTGCAATGCTAATATTCCACACATCTTACACTGCAATAAATATGTCTGCGCAGTGCATTGAATATACATGTAAGGATGGATGTATCTATGAATTTACAGCATCAGAGAAACACGTGCGTGCACATCGTTCAAAGATAATTTCTTTCCCGCGTGCATTATTATTATAATCTGTTGTTTCATTTTATATTTTCTGGGGGGAGACAAGAGGATATGATACCTCTTTACATTAATTTGCTGAAGACACATACTAACATATAATTCAGTGTAAAACCTGTGTATATGCCAAAATATCTTATCAGGAATATTAACAAGAATTGTTTGATGACATTATCATAAAAGCATTTGTTTGAGGATCACAGTGCAGCCAAAAAAAGGCTAATTAAATGTCATTATAGTTCTTTGTGCTTTTTGCCATTACAGTATCATTCAACCATTAGGTTTGATTCATTAGCAAGCAAGTTTTTAATGTAATGAGTAAATGAAACTCATGAATGAAACGTAATGACATTTAGTATGATCAATTGTTATTTTGTAAACGGGTCAAAATAATTGTTGATGTAGTGTGTATATCATGTTTTTGGGATTGTTTTGAGCAGTTGAATTTACTAGTTATACAGTGCTCAGCATATATAAGTACACCCCTCACAAATCTATCATTTAAATTCATATTTTTAATAGGAAGCTGTACAATATTATATTTGTGCATATACATTAGATTAGTCAGTACTGAAGCCAAATCTGGAGCTTATCTAACAAAATAACTTACGATAACGGTCCAAAAACTAGTACACCCAAATTTATGTTATAGAAAAATATTAAATACAATTTTAAAAAGAGAAGAATCAAGAGAAGGAAATTGAAAAATTTAGTAGAAATTTTGTAGGTTGTAATTTATTTTTGCAATATTTTGCTTGAATTTAATTGTATTGTCTTTCAATTTCTAAATATGTTTGGTGACTAAAATATTATTTTAATAAATACATCTGTTTTTCAAATAGTTTCCAAATGGTTAGTAGTCTAACTGTTTCAGCATGTGAGTGATAAGTTATCTGTGTGCTTTTACCAGAGTTGTTGGAGGATGTTTTGAGAGACAGACCTTTAGAGGCTGATGGCATTGATTCGGTGGTTGTGGTGGACAACATTCCTCAGGTGGGCCCTGAACGACTGGAAAAACTGAAAAATGTGATCCATAAAATCTTCTCCAAATTTGGAAAAATCACTAATGAATTTTACCCTGAAGCAGCTGGGACCACCAAAGGGTAAATCAATCACTTTAAAATGTAAAGATTTTGCAGATAAAACTATAAAAAATTACCTTATGACCATAATGAGGTTTCAAATATGAAACCGCAGATGTTACTTGTTCTCAGGTACATCTTTCTGGAGTACGCATCCCCAAACCAGGCTCTGGAAGCGGTGAAGAGTGCTGAAGGTTACAAGCTGGACAAACAGCACACATTTAGAGTCAACCTCTTCACAGATTTTGATAAGTATGTCATAAATTATATATATTATATAATTATTATTATGGCGATGCGGTGGCGCAGTGGGTAGCACAATCGCCTCTCAGCAAGAAGGTCGCTGGTTCGAGCCTCGGCTGGGTCAGTTGGCATTTCTGTGTGGAGTTTGCATGTTCTCCCCGTGTTCGCGTGGGTTTCCCCCACAAGTCCAAAGACATGCGGTATAGGTGAAATCGCTACCTGCTGTGCCACCTAAGTTGAACATTACTACATTAAATTTTTTTTATTTAAATTCAGCCCATATAAATACACTTACACATAAAAAAAGTAAATCTAATGAATTTTCTTTTTCAGTGTCTTATGTGGCCTTAATTAATGTACTTAAATTTAAATGAATCATTTGGTACAATGCATTTATTATATCCAAACATGTTTTTACATTGCACTTATATTTTTAAAATGATCTGCATAATTATCTTTAATTAATTTCTGTAATTGAGTTCATAATTACACTGTTGACCCATCCCTTACACATTGAGCCACCGTTATTATCAAAACACGAATATTTATTAACAACGACACCTACACAGGAACACAATTCAATACTGGACACTGGACTGAACTAAACACAGGACATGATTAACTGATTACATACAGGGGTGAGACACAGGTGGAAACGCTGAACACTAACAAACGGCAGGAAAGAAGAACAAAAGGAATCACATGACAAAAACAGAAGCACAGAACATGGGGAAATCACATGACACAAACACAGAACCCTGACATTACCCCCCTCTTTTGAAGGCGCGTCCTCGCGCCTTCTAAACAAAATAATACACAGGGGGCCGGGAGGGGGAGGAGCCAGGGAGGAGTCTTAGGAGGGAGGAGCCAGGGGACGAGCAGGAGAAGGTGGAAAGGAGGAGGTGTCCAGGGAGGAGTCTTAGGAGTAAGTAGCCAGGAGACAAACAGGAGAACGAGGAGTCAAGGAGGAGACATGAGAGGAACCAGGAGGGGAGCTGGAGCCAGAAGACCCAGGCCAGAAGAGCCAGGAGGACGGCCCAGGGTGGAGTCAAGGGACGACGAGATGACGACGATGGGACGGAAGCCCGTTGTGAAGCCAGAGCGACAGAGGACCAAGGCGTAGCTGGAGGGAGGAAGAAGCTCAACAAAGCCGGTAGGACAGAGCGACGAGGCGTAGCCAAAGGAGTGGAGTCCGGCGGCAATGGCAGGGCGACGACTGACCAAGGCGGAGCCGGAGGGATGAGGGAGCCCGGCGGAGCTGGAGGGCTGACGGTCCAAGGAGGAGAGAGCCAACGTGGAGCCGTTGGGTCGGAGGGCCGAGGCGGAGTCCGCAGCTCAGAGGCTGGAGGAGTTGACGCTGGGCGACACCCTCCAGAGGGCGATGGAGGCAGGCAGCATGCAGGCAGGCAGCACCTCAAGGCAAGCTCCCCCAGGAGCTTGAGGGCGAGCTGGGGGGCTGGCTGACTGCAGCAGCGTTGGAGCTGGCTGACGTCGTCGGTATCAGTAGAGGTGGAGAGGGTGGGAAGTCGCTCACGACTCTGGAGCTTGGAGCATCAGAAAACTCAGGATCCAGGAAACTGTCTGGGAACAGTAGACGAGGAGATAGCGGGGGAGGGATGACTTCGCTCCAGAAGTCAATGAGCAACTTCCCAGTGTCCAGCGGTTGCTCATCTGCCGAGGAAGGGTGGGTGGGACTCTCGTTCAGGCCCTCGATGTCCACCAGGATCCCCACAATGAGAGATGTTGCCGGCTCACGCACCTGGTCCGACGGTTGGCTGAGCTCCTCCTCCATGGTGGTATTCGACTCTGTCGCTCTAGTTGGCGATGGCTCGCGCTCTGCGGGTGGCTCTGCATCTGCAGTGGGCTCTGGCAACCGCTCCCTGCAGATCGGTGGTGTTGGGCTGGTCACTGGGTCTGGAGTGGCACTGGCGAGATCTTCCTCCTCACAGACGGTGAATGCAGATCCATTTCTCACCTGTGTCCACTTCACATATGCGGCGAAGGTGCCTCGAGGACCATCTTCAGACGACCGTGCGCTGCAGGCGTTGTTTAGGCTTGCGTTGTAGAATCCGCAGAGCACGTCGTCCGGGTAGTGGGTGATGTTCGCTAGTAGTAGAAACTGTCTCGTATGGTTCCCAAGGCATCTCTCCCCCTGCTCCAACCGGAGGAGAAGGAATTCAGGGCGGCGGGTGGGGTCCATGGGGATAAACACGAAGGAAGGGGAAAAAGAAACACTGGGGGGCAAAAACAGACTATAAAAGAAAACGGGGAAAACTCACACGCCGCACTTTACCGTATAGGGCCAGTATTCTGTCACGACTCAGCTCTCTTCACACTCATAAACGCACTGGATTGCAGGAATTATCAAAACACGAATATTTATTAACAACGACGACGACACTTACACAGGAACACTGGAATCACACATGGGAACACACAGGAAGACAATTCAATATGGACGCTGGACTGAACTAAACACAGGACTTAAATACACAGGACATGATTAACTGATAACATACAGGGGTGAGACACAGGTGGAAACTCTGAACACTAACAAACGGCGGGAAAGAAGAACAAAGGAATCACATGACATAAACAGAAACACAGCACATGGGGAAATCACATGACACAAACACAGAACCCTGACAACTCTTTTGTTGCGAGCTGCAAAAAAATAAAAATAATTTCCTATACAAATATTCATGAACCATTTATCTGTTTCAGGTACATGAACATCAGTGATCTGTGGGAAACCCCTGAAAAACAGCCATTTAAAGACTTTGTATGTAGTTCTGCGTCTGTATTTTTCTATTTAGATAACTATTTATACCAATATTTATACCATTTTGTTAGTTTGGCTTGGTATTTGTTTGTTTTAAGTGAGAAGCTATTTATGTCTTGGCATTACATCATTCCATTTCCCTGCTCTGTTTACCGCAGGGCAACATGAGGCACTGGCTTGAGGATCCAGACTGTCGTGATCAATACAGTGTAATCTATGAATCAGGAGAACGAACCGCCATATTCTCAAATGACTCAAAGGAGCCGATACTGGTGGAAGAGAGAGCTGTGAGCATATTTACTTTTTAACAGATTTGCTTGTGTTATTTTAGTGTTGGAGATTGGCTTCAATGTGATTTAAGCATTTATTTTATTTTATGCTATTTTAGTATTTATTCATATTTTGAATTCACTTATTCTTTTTTAAATGTTAATATTGTTTTAGCTTATGTTTGTTCATTTTTGTTTGAAAATTTTTTCATTTTCTATTTGGATTGAGCACTATAGGGGGATAAGTGGTTTTCTTTAAAACAAAAAGGATTTACTATCTGCTCCAAAGATATTTCTTAAAGTGTTAAAATTCATTCATAATTTACTCACCTTAGTAATCTTCTTTTTTCTCTGGCCAAAGAATTGAGAAAAAAAGACCTTTTGCACGTGTCCATATAATGGCAGTGAATGCACTGATATGGAAATTTTGGCAAATATCAAAAACTCTTTATATTTGGAAGCAGATAAATGATATATAGTCTGATAAAATAAATCTTGATGTAAATTGATTTACTGCAAAAAAATGCAGTGAACAACTGATTTTATTTTAAAAACTTTAACTGAAGAAAACTGCAAAGAAACAGATCTTTTTTTTCTAAACTCATTTACAGATTGAGGTATTTTTTAGGTGGAAAATCTCCCATTGTGTTTATATTGTGTGCAAACCATACAAAATTTACTGTCCATAGATGTATGTACATTTATTTTCTTATCGACCGATAGTGATAATATTTAAAAAGCATTTATCAGCCCATAACAATATGGCCACTAATATATTGTGCATCATTGTATTTTTTTATAATTTCTACACTGTAAAAAAATGATATGACAAAAAATCATGACAACATATGTTTTTGTTACTTTAATTTATTTTAATATGTTAATCAGGTTTAAAAAAAAAAATTTTAAGTTACACAAAGTTTAGCTTAATATTTTTAAATAGTTTGACTTATGCAAGTTGAGATAGCTAGAAAAGTTCAACAAATAAAATTATTTAGCAAGACATTTTTTTCATGCTTTATTAATTTTGTGTATTTTTGTGGGTCAGCTGGAGAGAACCATGCCCATTAGTCTCATAAATAATCAACTGTGCTTAAAATTAAATGCTCACAAACTTCGTTGAATAATAATTTTGCTTTGCTATACAGCAAACCCTAGCATATATCCCCGAAACTCACAGAATATGCAGCAATTGTCACAAAGGTCCATCCTTTGATGCTTTTCAATCTTTTTTAAAAGCTTAAAACTGGCCAATATTCATACACTATTTGGTATTATATAAATAAGTTGTTTGTAGAACACTTTTTTAAGATTCACCTTCTGTGATCCAAACAAAAAAAGATGTGTATAGGACATTTTCCTGCCTTAATTTTTTTGTTGTTGAATCAAATGAACTTTTCTAGTTCATTTCCAGTTCATAGCTCAACTCAACTTAAATCAGTCAAACTGACTAAATATATTACGTTAAAACTTTGTATAGCTAAAAAATATTATTTTATGTATATATTCATTCATTCATTTTCCTTCGGCTTAGTCCCTTATTTATCAGGGGTCACCACAGCGGAACGAACCGCCAACTATTCCAGCATATGTATTACACAGCCGATGCCCTTCCAACCGCAACCCAGTACTGGGAAACACCCATACACTCTCACGTTCACACACACACGCACTCATACATTATGGCCAATTTAGTTAATCCAATTCACTTATAGCGCATGTCGTTGGACTGTGGGGTAAACCGGAGCACCCAGAGGAGAAATGCCAACTGGCCCAGCTGGGACTCGAACCAGCGACCTTCTTGCTGTGAGGCGACAGTGCTAACCACTGAGCCACCGTGCCACCCCATATTTATATGTATAATATATTGAGTTGAAACCTGATTAACTTATTAAGTTAAGTTAAAGTAACATAAAAGCATTTGTTGTTGTCATGACTTTTTGTCATAGAATTGTTTACAGTGTAAGTGAATAATGACTTTTAACTTTTGGATGAACTGTTCTTTAACTAGACACATTTATCTACATTTTCACTAACTAAATAATTGCATTTAAAACTGCTGAACATCCACAATGATTCAATTACAGTATTATTTACAATCTTCTGATCTGGTCGTGTCATTCTGCAAACCAAATGCAATATAACCTTTTGTTTTTTTAAAAATAACAACATTGAATCTTTCTACAGCGCTGGACAGAGACTTACGTCCGCTGGTCTCCCAAAGGCACATACCTGGCCACCTTTCACCAAAGAGGAATTGCATTGTGGGGGGGGGGAGAAGTTTAAGCAGATCCAGCGGTTCAGCCATCAGGGCGTCTCTCTCATCGACTTCTCCCCATGCGAAAGGTAAAGCTCTGAGAGTATGCAAGAGCAGCTATTTCTCAGTTACGGATGAGAATAATAGATTCAAAATATCTGGCAGGTATGTGGTGACATTCAGCCCACTGATGGACACTAAAGAAGACCCTCAAGCAATCATCATCTGGGACATCCTGACTGGACAGAAGAAACGAGGCTTTCACTGTGAGAGCTCAGCACACTGGCCTATTTTTAAGTGAGTGATATTATTATTTTTTTATATGTATTTTTTGTATGCATTTATGTACAATATTTTTTGTTATTAGGGATTATAGTTGATCACAACAATTGAGAATATGTGAGATTTGTGGAGTATACCGCAAAGTAAAACCATAACAGAGTGAAACTTTTATCATTTGCATGTGTTTTAAAGGCATTTCAAGAGAGTTTAAAGCATTTCGCGCACAAAAATGTACATTTGTAACTTTAATGAAGAATAATTTTACTGAATTTTATAAAATTTAAATTGTCCAAACGATATACTGTATAGTGTCATATCGCACAGCCCTAATTCAGAGTCCATTAGTGTCCACATCCATCCACTTTTAAAGTTGTAGTCCACATTAATATAAACAATATATTTCAATATATTACAATATACTGCAAAATACGCATATACAAATATTCAAGTATTTTGTGAGCATAGGACAGGGGTAGTCATGTTCGGTACTGGAGACCCACAGTCCTGCAGAGTTTTGATCCAGCCTTGGAAAAAAACCTCACCTGCCCCCTATACCCTCATTCACTACTTCCTACATTAGTTCACTAATATAGTGTGAGCAGAATATGATGTGAGCAGATGGGTTTAACACAAAACAATTACAATGAATTAACAACCTCTGAGCTCATAACAGTTATATATTTTCTCTCTGTAAGAATTAGTGAATTGCTTCTCTCTCAGGTGGAGTCAAGATGGGAAGTTCTTTGCCAGAATGACACAAGACACTCTGAGCATCTATGAAACCCCAGTAAGACTTAATTCTTCAAAAACAATATGCTGTAGTTTTCCTGTGCTTCCATTTTAAATGAAATGTCTTTGTTTATTTTTTGCAGTCAATGGGACTGCTAGATAAGAAGAGCTTGAAAATAAGCGGAATAAAGTAAGTCTTTACAAATGTGTGCAGAACTGTAGAATAGAAAGAAATTAATGTTATAATTTAGACCAGTGTTATTTTAGTATTATTGAAATATCTATCTATCTATCTATCTAGACAGACAGACAGACAGACAGACAGACAGACAGACAGACAGACAGACAGACAGA
>CAIGQV010016298.1:1266784-1310378 GCA_903798115.1 Danio jaintianensis | reverse complement strand
AGACAGACAGACAGACAGACAGACAGACAGACAGACAGACAGACAGATAGATAAATAATGGTCTCCCAATGATTGTTAATTAGTTGTTATATATATATAAATAATTACAGATATATCTATATACTCATTTTATTTCTTTTGTAGTTATTTTATTTATGTTGTTTTATACTGTAGATTATTTCATTTCAGCCTATTAACACTTAATATTAACATTTACATTAGGTAATCAGTTTTAAGTATAGTAATTTTGATTTAAAATTCCTCTAAAATGAAAAAAAAGTATAATATTAAAAATGACTTTGCCTTTGTGTTTTACCAGGAAGTCAGATTATTAAACGTAAACTGTAACTCTAAATTGTCTCTTTACTGCCTGACAGAGATTTCTCTTGGTCACCGGGAGACAACATCATTGCCTTTTGGGTCCCAGAAGACAAGGACATTCCAGCCAGGGTGACACTCATGCAGTTCCCTTCCCGTTTAGAGATTCGGGTGAGGAATCTGTTTAATGTGGTGGACTGTAAACTTCACTGGCAGCGGCAGGGCGACTACTTGTGTGTGAAAGTGGACCGAACGCCCAGAGGAACACAGGTGTGTGTTTGTTTGTATAACATCATTCAGTCATTTCAAATAGGACTGCACGATATTGGAAAAATCAGACATTGCCATATTTTGTTTTTCTGCGATATATTTTGTAATATGAAAACAATTTCACCAGATGGCTTGAAAAGCTCTATAGGAAAAAATCTTGAATTTAGATTGATTGGGGTGATGTTGTTCAGTATTCAGGTACAGAAATTGAATAATGAAATGTAACATAACACTGTACAGTCTTCATTGTATTAATAATTCAGTAAAATTATTCTTCATTAAAGTTACAAATGTTGTAAATTTTTGTGCCTGAATGCTTTAAACTTTAAAACACATGCAAATGATAAAAGTTTCACTCTGTTATGGTTTTACTTTGCGGTATACTTCACAAATCTCACATATTCTCAATTGTTGTGATCAACTATAATCAACATTGCATATTCTTCAATGTAACTATTGTGGACACACACATTGTGATATCGATGTTGAAACGATATATTGTGCAGCTCTAATAAATTTTTTGTTTTATTATATTCTGTCATTTTTTTTTACCAGTTTTCTTTTCTGTCCTTCAATAGGGTGTTGTCACAAACTTTGAGATTTTCCGCATGAGAGAAAAGCAGGTTCCTGTAGATGTGGTGGAAATGAAAGGTAATTTAATTATTTTAAAGAATATAGTGAGCTAAGCATATCACAAAATATTGTGTTTCGTCTGAGGTGTCTAAAGAGAACATCTGATCTTTATTAGAGAGCATCATTGCATTTGCCTGGGAGCCCAATGGCAGTAAGTTTGCGGTATTACATGGAGAATCACCCAGAATAAATGCCTCATTTTACCACGTCAAGAGCAACGGAAAGATTGAGCTCATCAGTAAGTGCTTTCACTCATCAAATACAAAACTATTTATATTATATATGTACTGTATATGTATAATGCATACAGTAGTAAATATATTTGTATACATAATACTACAAATATACATATATTTGTATGGATGACCAAAATTATAGCAACCGAAAATTTGGTTTTGGGCTAAGATAGTTTTGAAGGGTCGTTATATTTTTACTTTTGATGCCTTCATTGAATGTATATTTGAATAAATCTGCCTTGAAATGTGCTGTTTTGCTTTGTTTTGATTGAAACAAACATTGAAAATGTTAGTTTTTCGATGTTTTGTTGAAGTTCATGAATATTATAGAAAAACTCATTTTCAGACAGTGTATCCTAAATTATTAGTTTCAGTCCAGAGTTTTCTTTTTGGTTTTTCACTGTAAATAACTATTATGATGATGATTTATTATTTATTTTTTACTACTGTGTGGTTTTTCAGAGATGTTTGATAAGCAGCAGGCCAACAGTATTTTTTGGAGTCCACAGGGCCAGTTCATGGTACTGGCAGGTCTGCGAAGGTAAGTTATATTATATTATATTATATTATATTATATTATATTATATTATATTATATTACATTATATTATATTATTATATTATGTACTGAATAAAACATTTAAAATAACATTTAATTGAAATAGACATGTTTAGTAACATTATGAATGTTCCTACTGACAATTTGATCAATTTAGCTACAACCAATTTTTGCAATGTCAGTTTATAAGATTTGGGGACAAAAGTTTTTATTGAATTTTAATAGCTTGGCTCGCATGGATGCTTTTTTTCTTCTTCTGTGCAGTATGAATGGTGCTCTTGCATTTGTGGACACATCAGATTGTACCATTATGTATATCGCAGAGCATTACATGGCTTCTGATGTGGAATGGGACCCTACAGGCAGATATGTGGTGACTTCTGTTTCCTGGTGGAGCCACAAGGTAATCTGACATTTAATGTCATGTCGGTAAGAAAGTAAACTTTTTTTTTTTTACTTTAAGTTATATGATACAACCTAACACTCCTAATGGTTTCATGTTTACTATACTATATATGTGCTTTTATTCTACACACACAGGTGGACAATGCATACTGGCTTTGGACGTTCCAGGGTCGTCTTCTGCAAAAGAACAACAAAGACAGATTCTGCCAGTTGCTATGGAGACCACGCCCCCCTACTTTACTCAGTCAAGAGCAAATAAAGGTGACAACATTTAACACCGTCATGATTTTGTATCATTTTATTCACTTATTCTACAATGTCACAATGTTTACATTTTCCAATTTATTTAGCGATATTTTATTTTGGGCTTGTAATCATTAGTTTTTGAATAGTGTTTTAAATTTTATTAATATTTATTTTATATGATTTCTACATTCTTAATTAAACATTTGCCCTGAAGTTTTAAATAAAGTGACAGATATGATCATATATGAATGAGTAGATTTGACTTTAAAATACTTTAAAATGTAAAATAATTGTAATAAATTTGTCCTTTCCATGTGGTCAAAGTATATAAACTTCAAAATTGATTGAATTTACAGAAAAGGTAATATATTATGACATATATCGTTATAAAGATATGCGATGACTTGTATCGCGATATGAGATTTTTGTCATATTTTGCATAGTCTAAATTAAGCATAAGAGCTTTACTCTGAAAATAACCATGCAGACTGAGGTTTTCCTTATTTTAACAGGCGATTAAGAAGGACCTCAAGAAGTATTCAAAAATCTTCGAGCAAAAGGACAGACTGAGCCAGTCCAAAGCTTCCAAGGTCAGCTGTTGTTTTCCTTGATCTAATAAATAGGGTTTTTTGAGATTTAAGAAAGGTTTTGAAGAGATTTAAAAGCTGTCAATTGTATGTAATATGCATTTATTTATTCTTTTCTGCAATATATCTGATGCAGGAGTTAGTGGACAAACGTCATCTGATGATGGAAGAGTACAGAAGGTACAAAGACAGTGCAATTCAGCTTTACAGCCAGCAGAGAGAGCTGCGCCTTCAGCTCAGAGGAGGTGAGGAACACTGACTTGAGTGCCAAATTGCAGAGCTTGTGTAGAAACATATCAAATGTTTGTTTTTTGTTTTTTCTTAATAGCCGGGTTTCCATCCTTTTTAGCGAATTATGGGATTTTTATTGGAAATTTGGCATTTCCATCATTCAATACTTAAATGTGCATTAATGGCGATGGAAACCCAGCAAACATTGTCATTTTCTTTATGTGCTTTAAAGCTGCACGGTTTTGGAAAATTCATTCATTCATTTTCTTTTCGGCTTAGTCCCTTTATTAACCTGGGGTCGCCACAGCGGAATGAACCGCCAACTTATCCAGCATACGTTCTACGCAGCGGATGCCCTTCCAGCTGCAACCCATCTCTGGGAAACATTCATACACACTCATTCACACGCATACACTACGGACAATTTTACCTTACCCAATTCACCTATAGCGCATGTCTTTTGGACTTGTGGGGGAAACCGCAGCACCCGGAGGAAACCCACGCGAACATGGGGAGAACATGCAAACTCCACACAGAAACGCCAACTGACCCAGCCGAGGCTCGAACCAGCAACCTTCTTGCTGTGAGGCGAACGTGCTACCCACTGCGCCACCGCGTCGCCCTTTGGAAAATTTTACATTGTAATATTTTGTTTTCTTTCTATATAAATTGCCAAATCAGTTTCATCAGAAGGCTTCAATAGCTTTATTAGGAAAGAATCAATTAGTTTGGAGTGATTTTGTAGTGCATCTGCATTAAATATTTTAACATACTTTATTTGTCAAACATAAATACAAAAGAATAAGTTTCAAACTAAATCAAATGTAAAATAACACTCTGCAGTCTTCACTGTATAAATTAAATACAAATAATCTTTGATAAACCTACTCACAATATCATTTATAGTGCCTGGAAGCATTAAAGGGACAGTTCACCCAAAAATAAAAATTCTGTCATTTGTTCATCCTTCACTTGTTCCAATCCTGTTTGAGTTTCTTTCTTCTATTGAACACAGAGGATATTTTGAAGAATGTTGGGAAAAACAGATGTCGATTTTTTTTAGTATTTTTTATTCCTACTGTAGATGACAATGACTGCTTTTTTGTGTTCAACAGAAGAAGATAATTCATAAAAGGTTAAAAACACTTTTGAGTGTGAGGAAATTGTAAGGAAATTTTGGGTGAACTATCCCTTTAAACACGCTTGGAATAAACATAGTCATGTCGATGCTTAAACAATATATTTTGATGCCTAAATGTGTTTATTTTGTTGTTGACAATCGTACAGCACATATTTACATCTTCGTCTAAATTCCCCTCTCTAAATGCTTGTTTAACTTCTTTTTGCTCCTAAGCGATAAAATCAAAAAGCACTTTTCCTGAAGCCTTAATTCAAGTCAGAAATTCATGAGTTCAATGAATTATTCTCTCTTAGGTGTGGACACAGATGAACTGGACAGTAATGTGGAAGACTGGGAGGAAGAAACAATTGAGTTTTTCATCAATGAGGAGATCATTAATCTGGGAGACCTGGAGTAACTTGCATGCAAAACACTCCTGGAGAGCGCCACTGGTCCATCTCAAGTGCTTCATTGAGAGACACATTAAGTATGTTTACATTTGCAGCTATAATCCAGACGGTCTTTGCATACTCAAGTGCTTGATCAAATATTCCCAATAACAAATGCATAATCAAATATATGAAATGGGGGTCGCGATAGCCTTTTCTTGATTATTGAGGCTTATAGTCGTTGTTAGAGAGATAATGGAAGTTATTTTGGTTAAAATAATGTCACTGCTGTCTTTTGGAGCAACCGTGCAAAAGTTGAGAACAACTGTAGTCAGATTAATTTTGTGAACATATTGGATGAAGTCAAAATGCTAGTGCATTTTTAAGGCTGGTAATCCAAATTTGCAAAAACCAATGTAGTATGATTTCAGTTGGACTAAAGCCTTTAAAAGACTAATTGTTTAAAGGTGCATGTAAACACACTTACTGATTCACTGTATATTCCTGCTTAGAAGGGATGTTGTTTGATTCTAATATGAATTTTAAGTAAGCTCATATCAGTCATAACCCACTTTTAACTCAATTTCTTGCAGAATTTACTGAAAGGAGTACAGAGAAGTGACTTTCTCGTAGAATTCATTGAAAAAGAGTATAGAGAAGTGACTTTTTCTTGGGTTTCGTGGGTTATTATGGCTGATGGGTTTCTGATACAAGAGAGGAATTTCTTTTGTACCGTGATTTTGTTTATGCATTTTACCCCAACATAATTCTATAGAAAATTCTAGACATCATGAAATCTTCACTTGTGACTTGGCATGCCAATGTGCTGCAGTATTATGAGGCATAATGTCAATTCAAAGCTGCACTTACTGTGAGTTAAATAACTATATGACAATTTTAACACAAGCATTGAAACAGACAGGTGTCATTTATGACAAGCATAAGTCTTTTACTAGCATCATAAAAAAATATTTGATATGAGATTTTATTTTGTATTTTATTTAATGTTGTCTTTTACATGAATTTCCCATGAACTGACATTGTTTTACAGTCTCCATACAGACATACAAAATAATGTATGTTTACTTCTCTATAATAAATGGAAATGGCGTAAAGTTTGTCTTGTGGTTTAATATTTTGAAACTCTTAATGTCTTGCATTACTATATTATTTAATAATCATTCATTAATTTTCCTTCAGCTTAGTCCCTTTATTTATCAGGGGTCGCCACAGCGGAATGAACCAACTTCTCCAGCATATGTTTTACACAGCACATGCCCTTCCAGCTGCAACCCAGTACTGGGAAACATCCATACACACTCATCCACTACGGCCAATTTAGTTTATTCAATTCACCTATAGCACATGTCTTTGGACTGTGGGGGAAACCGGAGCACCCGGAGGAAACCCACGCCAACACGGGGAGAACATGCAAACTCCACACAGAAATGCCAACTGGCCCAGCCGGGACTCGAACCAGCAACCTTGTTGCTGTGAGGCGACAGTGCTAACCACTGAGCCACCGTGTCGCCACCATTATTTAATAATATTTCATATAATGGTTTAAAAACAATTGCAGCAGGTAAGATAAGAAATTCTTTAAAAAGAATGTAATTTAATAGGAGTAAACATAAAAATGTAATTAGTCAATATATATAAACGTTAAATCCTTCATATTTTTAAACGAGTTGACAAGATTATTATTACTACTACTACTAATTACTTAATTATTTTGTAATTTGTGTATCACAAGTTATGTACAAATTAAAAAATGGGAAACAATACATTTGTATGCGTTTTTGTATTATATATTAATAATTATTCATTCATTTTCTTTTCGGCTTAGTCCCTTTATTAATCTGAGGTCGCCACAGCGGAATGAACCGCCAACTTATCCAGCATATGTTTTACACAGCGGATGCCCTTCCAGCTGCAACCCATCACTGGGAAACACCCATACACACTCATACACTACGGACAATTTAGCTTACCCAATTCACCTATAGCGCATGTCTTTGGACTTGTGGGGAAAACCGGAGCACCCGGAGGAAACCCACGCGAACACGGGGAGAACATGCAAACTCCACACAGAAATGCCAACTGACCTAGCCGAGGCTCAAACCAGCGACCTTCTTGCTGTGAGGCGACAGCGCTACCTACTGCGCCACCATATTAATAATTATTACAATATTAATATTAAGAATTATTCTGATGTTTTTATGGGTCAAACTGGCCCTTTAATATGGTAAATTAGTCTAAACATCAAAAAATATGTTATCCAAAATATAAATGTTAACAAAAACACTATACAAACTATAATGAAACTATATGAAACCAAATAAAAGTGCTTACGTTTAACATTTTAATTGTATTGTTCATTTAACTGCTTTTTTTTACATTATTTAAAAATGTATGTTTAATTGTCAAAAGCATGTAAAAAAGAGAACTATATTAATTGGTTTGATTAATTTTTGGCGCTAAAGTATACAAACGGGTGTGTACTTGTCTCTATGGCAACAGTAACAATTTCCTCGCGCCAGCACACGCTGCCACAGTGTCTTATATGCTAGTTTAAAAGCCGCAAACCCCCTTAAACTTTTATCATTCACCCCTGGTAAATCTTTCACACTCTTACAAACGTCTATATTTTAGGCTGCAGTAAATGTTCTTTTAGCTGCTCTGAGAGGATGGGTTGGCATCTCCGCATGGCAGGTTGTTTTACGCCTCTAGGGGTTTGATCTCCGTTAACAACAGTCCGCTGGTGACTCCAGGACCTCCGCTGAGGCCAGCATGAGATTACCCAGCCATCAAGAAGATTAACTAACCCACGGTAAACCACCAGTTTATTCTCGTGCCGCTATAGCTGAGGCGTATGTTGATCTTGTCTTTTAAAAACAAGCTTTTGGAATCTCCAGAACAAGTCGGAGTAACGGTACCTTGGGTATAAAAACATGAAGGATTTGCCTGGAGAATGGATGGACCATCAGCTCACGGTAAGCTGTCGATATATGTTTTTTAAAGCACCACAGTTTGCTTAACATCTAACTCCTGCAAGTGCCAAGACTGCTATTTTCAAGTTAATTTCTGTCAGGAAAATGAGGCTTTTCGTTGATAGGCATGATAATGTGGCGCCTGTGGGACAGGAGAGATTCAACAAGTGAGCATAAAGTCTTTCTTGTGAAAAAAAAGACAACATTATAATAACATAACATTCATTAATAAGTCATGATGACATAGGAAGGCTTGGGTTTGCAAGATCAGAGCATATGTATAATATAATAAGATCTTTGTAATGCACTGAGCTTTTGTGGTGGGACCATGTTGTTTAAAGGGAAACCTAGTGTTTATTTACATAAATAAGAAGCCAAATGGGCCTAAATTTAAATTTATTAGATTTTTAAATTCAAAGAATTTTACACGGAGACAAATGTAGCACTTTCTACAAAAATAAGCAGAAAAACTGTTTTCAACTTTAAAAAAGCACCAAATCAGCATATTAGAATGATTTTTAAAGGTGTGACACTGACAGCTGCAGCCATAGGCATAAATAACATCTTTAAACAAATAAAAACAGGAATTTATATTTATTATTGTAGTAGTATTTCACATAAGCTTTAAAAACAATTCTGTGCAGAATAGTGCAAAAAATATTAAACCAATGCACCTGCTATTACAGAGTATAGTGAATCATTGTGTGTGTGTGTGCGTGTGTGTGCGCGTGTGCGTGTAACACGTGACAGCTTCTCCTGACCTGGGATAGCCTTGTCCTCACTACTGTTCATCCCTTTTTATACCCTTGCATATAAATATTTACCCTTATTAAATTATTACTAATTTGTTAGTGTACTGCATTACAACCTTACAGCTATTGAGATATCATACTTTCTTATGTGACATCTATCCGCTGTTTCCTATAGAGCTCGATGAGTGTTATTGTAGATTTAAATATGGGTATAAAAACCAATCAGTATTTCATCTTGATATTTTTAATTTTATTAACAAGCATGTTTTATGCACATAAAAGGATAATGGCATATTTGTGATTGATTTATTTCTTTTGTAATTAATGATATGCCCTGATTAAGGTTGCTCTGCGCATTCGGCCACTGAATGAAGCAGAGATCGAGGAGGGGGCAACCATAGTGGCACACAAGATCGACAATCAGGTAAGAAAAATAACAACAACAAATGACAGACAAAAACATTAAATGTCCAGCATTCCGTTCTAAAAGTAAAAGCATTTGTCACAATATAGCAATATCCTTAATTGACTTAAAGGGATATGTCACCCAAAAATGGAAATTTATTGTTTACGTACCCTTAGTAGGCAAAGATCGGTGACTTTATGATCTGGAACCACAGATATTAATCTTGTATTGCCTTCATATATGTTTTTTGACTCTCAAAATGCCATTGTCTTGTGTAGCCTTGTGATAACTAGCCCTAGCCCTATATTATTACAAATTTTAAAAACATGCATAACATTCACAAATGCTGATTAAGAGTGTTTCTGAACCTGTCATGATGAATGATGGTCTAAAGGCCTAATCCTTCCTTTCATTTGCAGTAAATCCTGTCTACAGTTAGTAAATAAGGTTTACTGTCACCTTTGCTTATGCTTGATGACACAACTCTTTAAGTTAAATAAACATGCTACAGATAAGTTTGTGTGTGCAGAAATATTTGCCTATAGGTCAATTTTCTGATTTTACATATTTTTCCAAACACATTTTCCCATTTCAAACTATGTTAATATTAATCATTTTAAGACATAATACTTTAAAGGTTATATGTCTTTTAACAAGAGAGATATAATATAGCTTACTGTGGGAGACACTTTTATATTCAGATGTGCACATTTTAAGGCTTATTTTTATTTATTTTAAAGCCAAAAAATAAGATAAGAAAAAAAAAATCACAACATTCTAGAGGTTTGCAAAAACATGCAGAGAAGATTCAAATTAACTGCAAAAGGCAGACTTACACTTACATTCTTTAACGAGAGTAAGTGTGAAGCTACTGTATAACGACACCTTTAGGCTTTGTTTACACCTGGTATTAACGTGTTTTTGTTAGTCCGATCACAAGTGGAGGAAGCTAAATGCAGGTATAAAATGGGTTTTACATACTATTTGCAGCTAACAGAGATGAAACAAAAGCTGCTCTCACTGGTTAGGTTTCTATAGTCTCCTTTAGCATTTATATTTTGCCGTTTTAGATCAAAATGTAAGAAAGTCTCATACATCTATCCAAAGACCCTCCCCTCAGAAAAGTGGTCAAAGTGAACACCAGGGGCCTCCTTTATAAAATGTTGCATAGAAATCATCCTATATTTGTATATTTCTATCCATCTTTTCCAAACGTTAAATCTGTAAGTCATAAAAATAAATTAAATTGGCCACAGCTGAATGTTTACAGGTCTCTGCCCCACAAACAATCTGTGCGTTAACATGTTTTATAACATGTGTAGATGATTAATTTCAGGTTTAAAGTCTCTTAGAATGCCACTGTTTGGGAGAACTGTTGATCTGAAATCTCCACAAGTACAGTAGGTTTTTCTTATACTGAGGGAAGAATATTAGGTATACACTTATTAGGAATAAAGTTCGGGTCAATCGGTGCTTTTGAAAACACTATCGGTTGGGTTTAGGGAAGGAGGAGGGTGGGTCAGTCGATCGGTCAGTCGACAGCAACCTCTGGGGGATTTATGCGAAAAGAGCAGGCAAATTTCTCGCAAGAGAAATTTGAGATCTCAAAAAGCGTACACAGCGGCCTCTAGTGGATTTGCAAGAACAAAAACTGGGACGTATTTGGCGCTCTCCAGAAATGTATATAGGGGTACATATTCAGAATGAGCCTGGGTTGACAGCATTGGTTGCATTGATCAAATAAATGTTTTAAAAGCATTCTTAAAATCTCATTCCTTCATGATTTAATGATATCAGGCCATTTATAGCAGACTGTTGGATTGTAATAGTTAATAGTGCAACATTGAACTACTCTACTAATAGAGGAGTTAATTCTCAGGTCTAATTACTCTCTTCAGATGGTGGTGTTAATGGACCCCTGCGAGGACTCTGACAATGTCCTAAGGGCCCATCGCTCACGTGAAAAAACATACATGTTTGATCTGGCATTTGATTACACTGCCACCCAGGTGTGTAGTAGCGCTTCTCATCCCACACAAACATTTACAAACGCTGTAGGTCAAATCATCATCCTTAATCATGTTTATGGAGAATTTTAAGTGCAATTCAAAAAGTTTTCATAACATAGTTCCGGGTCTTAATGTTATTTACTTTTTTTAATATTAGGAGGATGTTTATGTGGCAACAACCAAAAATCTGATTGATGGTGTGATCGCTGGTTATAATGCCACTGTTTTTGCATATGGACCAACAGGTAATGTTGATCTGAATGTTTCTTCTTAGAGTACATACTGCATATTCAAATATCTTTTGAATAGTGATTCCATGTGGCAAAAACAACAACAACTGGAGAAAAAGAAGCTATCTGATTATGTATTTATTTTTTAGGAGCTGGAAAGACACACACTATGTTAGGGTTAGATTCTGAGCCTGGCATTTACATCCGAACGCTCAATGATCTCTTCAGAGCCATTGAAGATAGCACCGAGGACTTGGACTGCAGTGTTTATATGTCATATATAGAGGTCTGCCGTGGTGTTTTGTAGACTCATAAAAGATATTTTACATAATATTTGTTATGGTGCTTTTGAGACTTTTCATACTATACAATGCTAATTAACGTCTTTGCAGATTTATAATGAGATGATCAGAGATCTGTTGAATCCCTCTTCTGGATATCTTGAACTGCGTGAGGACGGTAAAGGGGAAATACGAATAGCAGGCATCACTGAATTCTCTACATGTAATGCTAAGGAGGTACTTTTTAATAGTCTAACACAGTGTTTCCCAACCCTGTTCCTGGAGGCACACCAACAGTACATATTTTGGATGTCTCCCTTATCTGACCCAGTCATTTCAGGTTTTCAAGTCTCTTCTAATGTTCTGAAGAGTTGATTCAGGTATGTTTGAATAGGAAGAGGTTGAAAATGTGTAATGTTGGTGTGCCTTCAGGTACAGGGTTGGGAAACACTGGTCTAATATACACTACAATTCTAAAGCTTGGGGTCATTATGATTAAAATAATATTACAAAAGATTTCTCTTTTAAATTATGCTTCTTTTAAGCTTCTCTTAACATTCAGAAACACAACAGTATAATAATAGCCAACTGATTTACAGTTCACATACTGAAAGTGTCATCTTTCTGATTCTAAAATTAATTTAATTTGGTGCAACACAAACTCCTTTTAAAGCAAGGCATTACACTTAGTGGGTATCCCTACCAGTGTTGGGGAAAGTTACTTTTGAAAGTAATTCTTTAAAATATTGAGTTACTCTCTAAAAAAGTAACTAGTTGCATTACTTACCATAAAATGTAAAAAGCAATGTAAATGCGTTACGTTACTTTTGCTTTACTTTTGACCTGGCTGAGGCTTGATCTCTTTTAAGGCTAATTAAACTTAAAAGTAACTCAAATATTATTACTTAATTTTTTTTTAAGTAATCCATTACTTTACTCCAGGGATGCCCAAACTCGGTCCTGGAGGGGCCCTGTCCTGCATTGTTTAGCTTGAACTTCCTTCAACACACCTGCCTGGAAGTTTCTAGTATACCTAGAAAGAGCTTGATTTACTGGTTCAGGTGTGTCTAATTGGGGTTGGAACTAAACTCTGCAGGACACCAGCCCTCCAGGACTGAGTTTGGGCACCCCTGCGTTACTTAGAAAAGTAATATTATTATGTAACTCGCGTTACTTGTAATGCGTTACCCCCCACACTGATCCTTACTGCCCATTAATTTCCCATTATTGGCCTGTCTGCTTCTGATAGTGTCTCTAATAAAGATTTATGTCCTTCTAAACCTAGTGTGTTTGCCTGTGAATTTAGATAATGGCTCTTTTGACTAAAGGAAATAAACAGAGGACCCAGGAGTCGACAGCTGCTAACAAGACGTCCTCTCGGTCTCATGCTATACTTCAGGCAAATCTAGAACAAACACACACACTAATCATCTATGACCGTGACCTCAAATTGCCACTGTAGACTGAGTGCACATTTCCCGCTTTGTCTGCTTCACAGGTGACAGTGAAGCAAAAGAGTCGTGTAAAAGATATCAACGAGGAGGTCAGGGTGGGGAAGCTATTCATGGTGGACTTGGCAGGAACAGAGCGTGCATCGCAGGTACATGCTGTATGTTTAGATGTGCCGAAGTGGAACACAAGCTTTCAAATTCCACAGAGATGCCAGATTTTATAGTACAGTGCCCTCTCTCGTCTTTCACTAAAATTAATATTTAACTTCTTCTAGCCTTCATTATTTATATGCATATAATGTGAGACTGAAAAAGAAATGTGAGCTCATATGCTAGCCAAAACTACATCCGAGCATTCCTACTGTACACACAATAGCTGTGAATTGCTGTGAACGCCAACAAATGTCATGTTCTTAAGTGCTTATTCTTTTCTCTCAGACTCAAAACAGAGGAAAGAGAATGAAGGAAGGAGCACATATAAACCGTTCCCTGTTAGCGCTGGCCAACTGCATCAATGCCTTGAGCGAGAAGGGTGGAAAAGGGGCTCAGTTTGTCAACTACAGAGACAGCAAACTCACTCGACTTCTTAAAGTGAGCAAAACTAGCTTTAAAACTTTTTTAATTATCCCAGACGTGGTTTCTCATCACTGTATGATGCAGAAATATACAGCGGGGAAAATAAGTATTGAACGCGTCATGTATTTTCCTGGAAATAATATTTCTAAAGGAGCTGTTGACATGGAGTTAAACCAGATTTTGGTAAAAACAATACAAACATAAAAATAAAACAAAACAAACAAAATCTGAAAAATGTGTTCTGTGTAATAACAATGGAATGACACAAGGAGAAAGTACTGAACTACTGAAACGTATTTAATACTTTATATAAAAGGCTTTTTTGGTGATGGCAGCTTAAAAACGCCTCTCATATGGAGAATGAAGTCACATGCATTGCTCAGGTGTGAGTTTTTCACAGACTTTAACAGAGTGTAAAAATCTTAATGATTCTGTGGGTCTCGTCTATCAAATCTGATCTTTAATTTCTATTTTATGTTAGATACAAGTCAGGTGATTGGCTGGGCCATTCTACAGCTTGATTTTTGTTGTCTGAAAGCATTTGAGAGTTTCCTTGGCTGTGTTTTGAATAATTGTCTTGCTGAAATGCCCACCCTAGTTTCATCTTTATCATCCTGATAATGTAGATGTTGGACTAAAGAAAAAATCTCAAGTCAACGGCGCCTTTAGAAATGTTTTCTGAGAAAAATGGTGATGTTTTCAATACTTATTTTTCCCACTGTATTAGATGCATCTGAAATCACATACTAAGTAGGCACAACATTTGAATTTGAACTTACTTCAGGACTGTTACACTACAAAAGTGAAATTGAATAGGATGAATGGAATTTGGAGGTATTACATCAGCCATGTTGTCATTATTGCATGATCCATCTGCAATAGTTGCGTCGCCTGACTACCACTGATAAATTCGTTCTATTGGCCTCATGGGATAGTAAAGTGTCCAGTCTCTGTGGTAGTTGGTCATCCAGGGACTTCTCACCGACAGGTTTCTGAATATGAGTTCATAAGTACTACTTGGCTCACATAGTATTTTTGACATATTAGTAATTAAATATGTGATTTCAGATCCACAGTTGGTTTGATTTACAGTTGTTTTGATGCGGTTTTCAGGATGCTTTAGGAGGAAACAGTCGTACCGTAATGATTACCCATATCAGTCCTGCCAGCTCCAATTTTGAGGAATCAAGAAACACATTAGTTTATGCCGACAAAGCCAAAAATATACGAACCAAGGTAAACACACACACACACACTTCACAATCTGCATCAACTACAACTTAACAATATTGACATAAAGGAATATTTCAACCATTAAAGTGCAAAAAGTCTTTCATCATTTACTCAAACCTGGATGAATTTCTTTCATTTGCTGAACACAAAAGAGCATATGTTTTATTATTATTATTACTTTATATTATGGTTTAATTGATTGATTTATAATTTTATTGAAACCATTTTACATTATTATGGTGAAATTCTGTAAATAATCATAATTGAGATCTCAATTTTCAATGTCTGATTGCCACATTATGTTTGTAGAGCATCTATGATTTTATTGTGCTGAGATGTAACTCAGGCCCTCTCTAACTATTATGGTTTAACCTCATCTATAGGTGAAACGTAATTTGATGAATGTCTCATATCACCTGGCCCAATACACCTGCATTATTGCAGATCTGCGAAGTGAAATTGAACGACTTCGCGCAAAGATCGATCAACAAAGTCAAGATCAACTGAAAGGAGAGAAAGCAGACATCCGTAACATTCAAGGTATGGTTGATTTGTATGTATTCGAATACAGTAGCTGACACAATAACAAGCATAAACACTGCTTGTGCTATGTCAATGTTTCTACCATAGATTGATTCTCAGTAATTTGTTCAAATCTTTCATTAAATGTATGAGCAATAAAATTAGATCTTGCCATGTTAATATTACAATTAAGGACATTCTTTCTAAATATTTTTGCCAACTGATTTTTCAGCTGAAGTGCAACAGTACAGTCACGGTGAAATGGCTTTACTGCAGGAGCAGCTCCTGTCTGCCTTCAGGGAGCAGATGGAGATCAGACGCAGCCTCATGGAGCTGGAGAACTGCAATATGGAACTGCACATAGACACATCCAGACATCTGCTCACCATTTCAGAGTAAACACAAACTTACAATACATATACAAATGGAGTTTGTAGAGACCCGGTTATTGTAGACAATGAGTGTTGTTTAATAGTTTTAGGACAAGTTTCATGGAAGGTTTTGATCCACTTTAAATGTTGACTACTGTATATTAGAAAAACGATAATTCAGCTAATCGCAAGGCAATTTTTAAATTTCAATTCTTTTAAATGTATGTGCTAAAATAACTAAATTGACACGGAAATATCAGTTTAAAAAAATCTATACATACTGTAATAGCCCCCAGATGACCCCTAACCTGATTTCACTAAGTAGGACATGTTCCTGGATTAACATCTCTGTTGATCCTGGAACAACATTCCAATCAGCCAATCAGAATTAAGCGATACGTTTACCGTTTATGTTAAGTTTAGGCTTAAGGTTTGGTTTATGCACTTCTACATAAGTGTTATCCAAATATTATTCTCCTCTGATTTTGGGAATAATTTACAGTTATGGTTGGGTTTAGAGGTAGGGAATAGGTATGGATTACATTTTCAAACAAAAATGATGTTCCAGGATCAACACAGATGTTAATCCAGGATCGCAACGTAATTGGCAAAATCATGACGTGCCCCAGATGACAGTGATGATTGACACATCTTGAACTTTTTAGATAAAAAGCAGCCATCTACATGATATATTTTATTAGTGGGGTTGACAAACGGGCTGGTTTCAATGCATTTACTTGCATTTCCTGAACAGAAAGAACATGAAATACTTTATAGAGTATCATCATTCTAAATTGTAAAGAGTCTACCTTTATCTACTATAATTTGTGTGTATTCATAATAACAGCAAAACATTGTGCTTTCCAAAAAATAAAAAAGCGTGCTTTCTTTTCTTGCTTAGTAATAGGAATAGTATTTATGATAAAAGTAAACCTGCTCGCATTTACTCCATCACCTTTTCACAACTTTTACTTTTTTCTATCTTTGTGTTTTCCTCATCTGTTAGTTGGGAGCGAGATCAAGCACGTGCCCGGCGAGGGAAAGACGAGTTGTCCGGACAGAAAAAACACACAGACAAGGAGGAAGAGCAAGAGAGTGGGCCAGAGGAGCCTCAATATGTTACAGCAGCTCGAGAGGAGATCGGCCCTCTACTGGCCGAACAGAGGAAAACAATGGAGCTAAAAGTAATCTGTTTTTTTACTTCTGTTTCAGTTACAGTAATTAAGACCTTTTGAATGAGTCATGAAAACAAATGGACATCTGCCATGACGTGTGATCTGCTACACTTTTTACACTACACCATTTTTTTAAATGCAAATTTATGTCCTCAGAGAAATTGTTATTTTTGGTTTCCTCTCTTTTTTTAGCGTGAACTGGAGGAAAAATTATTGAACATGAAGCTGAAGTCATCTAAGATTGAGGAGTTGCTCCCTAAACGCATAAGCAACACCGAGCAGAGAGACATTCTGATGCTGCTTTGTAAAGTCCATGAGCTTGAACTGGAAAAAACTGAAATCCAGTCAGCTGTTCTCTGCAAAGAAAACGTTCTCCGCACAAAAGACTTCATCATTCAGCGGCACGAACAGCAGCGGATGCTCTGCGATGACATCATACACCAGCAGAAGATGCTAATTGAAGGTGTGAGTCCCTGAAATGGGGATACGTCTTTAAAGCAGGCATTTAATAAACATTACATATGAAATTTCCTAAGGTGTTTAATTTATTCATTTTGTCTACAGATCAAGGACTTTGTGTACCTGAGGGATTGCAAGAGCTTTATTCACTGTACTTTGGCGAATTAAGTGATGGAATTATTGACCAAATACTGAACCTTCACACTTTCACAACAAACCCTTTAACCGTAAGCAACTTTTACATTTTGTTAGGTTTTTTTCTTTTCACTATTCAAAAGTTTGAGCTTTGTAAGATTTATACTTTTTTTTTTAAAAGTAGATATTTATGCTGCATTATTTAATCAAAAACATCAATATTGTGAAATCATTCATTCATTCATTAATTTTCTTTTCGGCTATTAATCTTGGGTCGCCACAGCGGAATGAACCGCCAACTTATCCAGCATATGTTTTACACAGCGGATGCCCTTCCAGCTGCAACCCATCACTGGGAAACATCCATACACACTCATTCACACACATACATTACGGACAATTTAGCCTACCCAATTCACCTATACCACATGTCTTTGGACTTGTGGGGGAAACCGGAGCACCCGGAGGAAACCCACGCGAACACAGGGAGAACATGCAAACTCCACATAGAAATGCCAACTGACCCAGCCAAGGCTCGAACCAGGGACCTTCTTGCTGCGAGGCGAACGTGCTACCCACTGCGCCACCGTGCAGCCCATATTGAGAAATATTATTTAAATTAAAAAATAATTTATATTTTAATTAATTTTATTTCAAATGGCACGTTAATTTTCAGCAGCCATTATTCCAGGTTTTTCTCATTGTTACCAGTGTTAAACCAGTTATGCTGTTTATATTTTGCTTACTTTTTCAGTATTCTGTGATGGATTTCTTTGCAATTTATATATTTTTATTTAATGCATCCTTGCAAAAAAAAGAAAAAAAAGTATATATAGTTCAGGCGACAAGGTGGCTGAGCGTTTAGCACTGTTGCCTTACAGCAAGAAGGTTGCCGGTTCGAGTCCAGGCTGGGCCAGTTGGCATTTCTGTGTGGAGTTTGCATGTTCTCCCTGTGTTGGCGTGGGTTTCCTCCAGGTGCTTTGGTTTCCTCCACAGTCCAAAAACATGCACTATAGGTGAATTGAATAAACTAAATTGGCCGTAGTGTATGTGTGTGAATGGGTGTGTATGTTTCCCAGTACTGGGTTGCAGCTGGAAGGGCATCCGCTGTGTAAAACATATGCTGGATAAGTTGGCGGTTCATTCTGCTGTGGCGACCCCTGATGAATAAAGGGACTAAGCGGAAGGAAAATGAATGAATGAATTAATTAATATATAATTCACTTGCCCCAACCTTTGAAGTGCATTTATAATTTCTGTTCACAAACTCTATTGTGATTAAACAGCATGTTTACACTGTCTGTTTTGATTAATTTAATGCATCGATGTTGAATAAAAATGTTAACTTCTTTGTAATAATATTATTTTACTTAACCTAAATTATTGAATGGCATTGTATCAAAATAGGATTTTGATTACACAGGCTAGGCAACTGAGACTTGATGTCATCTCCAATTTAGAAGAAGCAGATAAAGCAGAGCAAAACAACGTGAAATTCAGTCCTTTAGATAAACACTCTTCTTCATCTGGGCTGGATTATGACAGGTAAATTATGCAATAAGAGAAATAGACTGTGTTGTTCATCTAGAATGACATAAGTAGTATGCTTTCATCTTGCTTGTATTTCTTTTATCTCCCTCATTACAGTGACAGTAACAGAGTTTTTAAATCACTGTCTAAAATTCAACCTCGGAGGCAGCAACATTCATCTTCTAGCCAGACTCTTATGAGGAAGGTAAACAAAACAGACAGAAAAAAACATCTTCTGTTATTTCATACTCAACCCAGATCTTAATATATTTGGAAAGTATTCTACAACTGATGTAAATAATACAGCATGCTGATATATATTTTATAGTAAAATATTTTAAGTATTTTTAGCATATATTTTGCATACATGCATTAAAGGTTAAATTTTGCCAATTTGATTACAAGTGGACGACGCAAAATACAGGTGTAAGAGCATCAAAATTATTCAGGATTTGACCACTTTTGACCAATTTCAGATGGTCATGTGGTTGAATGCATTCCATTTACCTATTCTGTCTACAGACCAATCATGTTTTTGATATGGGACGTGTACCACAACACATGGATTACAATCAGAATCATAATTGGCATTCAGAAAAGATGCATTTGAACATATTAATACCTGGTGTCAACTTGGGCTGGGCACTGTCACCAATTTGGCAATTTAATTCTTATTCATATGGTTTCAATTTTAATTCAATTATAGATAATTCAGTTAGTTATCAGTATTTTATTTAAAATGTTAGTTTTGTTGACATGAAATTAATATTTTTTAAATGCTGTAACGCTCCTACTTAGCTGTATTAATTAAATACATATTAACCCTTGTGTGCTCTTGGGGATGTTTTTTTATCCACTCTGGAGTGATTGAGTGTTAATTTGGCCACAGCTTTCTTTGTTTCAGAAAATGGAATGATGTTTGGTGACAAATCTTATTTTGACACATATTTTGGGAAAATGCTTTGAATTTTTTCAAAAAAATCAATAATACACTCTGTGCTAATTTACAACTCTTTCATTATGTTGGTGGCTGTTTTTGCCCCATTGACTTCCATTATAATGACATTTTTTGATTGCAAAGCCATGACACCATATTATTATGTACTTTTGATTGTTGGTGGTTTTCCCTGTTGGGAAGAGGTAAAATCTGTATTTTTTGCTGTTGATCATCAGTTGCAGTGCAAAAAAGCAGAATATTTGGCTTTTATATGGAATTATATGGACCATAGCGTGTGTGTATGTGTGAGAGAGACCTTTGTGCACTTACCGTGATATGTTTGAGAAAATCAAAATAAGCACCTCAGCTGTCAGAACATGGTAAAAATAGTAAGTGTATTTATGCATGCACACTATAATTTGCTGTTTTAATCCATAGAACTCCATATAAAAGCCAGAAACTTTTTTTGCACTGGCCTATCTAAAGGGTTAATGGTGCCAACTGATGATCAATAGTAAAAATGACAAATTTTACCACTTCCCAACAGAGAAAACCACCAACAATCAAGAATACATGATTATTTGGTATCAAGGCTTTGCAATCATAGAATGCCATTATAATGGAAGTCAATGGGGCATAAACAGCCATGAACATAACAAAAGGGTAGGCAATTTGAACAATACACAAGGGTTAACCCAGATTATTATATTAAATTACTTTTTACTTTTATTATACTGCCTCAGCTGACCATTTATGATCTTATCTTAACACCTATTGTAAACAGGGCCTTAGATGAAGTTTTCAACTCAGTGTTGTGCAGTATATAATGTGGCTGAATGTTCTTTGAGCAGGTTTGCACTGTTAAGGATTCGACTCCTGTATGTCCAACTGAATCGGTGAGTCCAGACACTTTGAGGGAAATTGTCAGTGACACTAAAAGCATCGCGGTCATAGCAGCGAAACGACGCTCTCGTCTTCAAGCAAAGTCCAATTCCAGGTTGGCTGGTATGGGTTTGGCCGCAGGGCTCAAGTCCTCGGTGAGCATGGACAGTCTAGTTTCTACTTTGGCAGATGAGTCAGCTGAGGTCAGAAGAAGCCACCCAAGACATAGAGGTGTCTCACAGTCAAAGCAGGACCCCAAGAGATCAGAAGGCAGAACGGCGCTGCCTGAGAAACAGCAGCACAAAAAGAGGTCCAGATCTTTTGAAGCAAGTAAAAGGGTATGATCACATCTACAGTACAGTATGTGCACCTCCACCATGTGTTTGTGCTTGAGTGACTTTTGGTTATATTAATATATATTTATATACACACCAGCACTTAAAGTTTTGGGATCAGTATGATTTGTTTTTTACAGAAGGAAGCTTTTAATAAATCAAAAGTGCCATTACAGGTTCTTCCACTTTTATGGACAACAAAAATCCATGAATAATCCAATAAACAAAACAAAACACACATTTTTAAAAGCTCAGTAACACTTTAGAATAATGGTCTATTAGTTAATGTATTTACTAACATTAACTAAGTGTGAATAATCTTGTAAAGCATTTATTAATCATAGTTCAACATTAACTGATGCATTATTAAAATATAAAGTTGTGCCTGTTTACATTAGTTAATGCACTGTGAGTTAACATGAACTAACATTATTTAACTTAAATATTATTAAATATAGTAATAAATATATTATTAAACATTGACTAACAAGTCAAGTCAAGTCGAGCTTTATTGTCATTCTGCTACATGTGTGGACATACAGAGGAACGAAATGTCGTGTCTCGTAGGACAACGGTGCTACATAGATTAATCATAAATACAAACTTAAACTATACACATAAGACAGGCTATACAAGTACTTTTACATGAGACTGAACAATGTTGTGCAGGGTATTGTGCAAGAGATGTATTAAAGGTGAATATTGTGCAAGAGGATATTTAAGGTTGAACATTAACAAAGTTGAACAAATACCATAATAAAGGTATTTACTAATTTCAATTTGTTCATGTTAGTAAATACATTAACTAATATTAACTAATGGGCCGTTACAAGTGTTACCAAATGTTTTATTAATCAAAGAATCCTGTAAAAAATGGCTCAGCCATTAAGGAGCCATAATGTAGTCAATGTTGATAATGCAATATATATTTTTTTTATTTCTCTCTTTTTTTGCAAAACTTATTATTATTTTATTTGATTTATTTTAATGCTATTTATATTATATATATATATATATATATATATATATATATATAAATCATTTTCAGCAAACTATCAAAAATATTTGCAATGCGTTATTGCATTTTTCAGTTAAAGTCACAACAAATGATTACCTTATTAAATTGATAAAAAGATGTGGAATCTGTCTATTTTAAGTTACATAATCGAACCTATTCGTTTTAACCACTACTGATTTGTTTTTCACCACAGCAGGTACAAAAAACAAGACAAAATGCTTCCAGGTATCCAGCATTGGAGAGCATCTCAGACAACCGCCTTGTGCGGCCAGCATTAAACATCATCCAGCCACTCAATGGCAGTCCTGCTAATCCTGCAACACCTCCAGTAGCAAAAGTGAAAAACCCTGTTTCTCACTTTACAGGTACACAACTACAGCGTTTTCAAAGATTTTTTTTTCAAATTCAAGCAAAGAGGATGTGATATTGTTTACAAAATGCAGGCTTAAAATAATAGCTGGCTTTGCAGAAAGAGTTTTTCCTTTTTTTTTTCAATATGTTGCTTTTGTTCTGCACATGTGAGATGTTGGAAACAAATTTGGGCATTTAATCAATTTAGGTGAAGTGCAGTTTCAGAAGTTGGAGATCAGGGGAACACCACCCAGCACCATCCATCAAAAACACTCAGATACAAAACGAGCACAGGCCGTCTACAAACGACAGCGAGGTGAGCTTACTTTCTTCTTATTCATCATCATCTATCTTTCTTTTTTAAATTGTGAAATTAATTTGGGAGGCTAATGGCCAACTTAAGCTGACTAAAATATGTTTGTAGGCCAAGGTGATGTTTGTTACCCCAGCAATCTCCTACAGAAATCCACCAATGAAAATCCTAAACAAAAAGCAATGGCCGATGTCAACAGAAAGAATGAAACACGGCAAAGGAACAAACATGCTGTGAAAAAGTCATACGTCTAAGTTTTTAGTGCTTATACGAGAGATCTACTTTTTGCATTACAATGTACAGCGGAGAACACTGTAAATTTACATTAATTTTATTATAGCATTTTAACAGGAATGTATTGAAGATTTTTAGACTTTTTAGATTTTATACAGTTTACCTCAAACAGCACTGACGTTTTTAATGATCACATTTGAAACATGTAAATAAGCGCTTGAAAATAAAGCATGGTTCAGAATGTTTTTTTTTGTTTGTTTTTATCGAGTCAGCTCCTAATACTGGAAAAATAAATACAAAAACATGGCTGTATAATGGTCAAAGAAATCAATCCACCATTAAGATGCTTTCTGTCTACTGTATACATGTCATGATTGAAGTACGTTCCGATCCTGGATTAACATCTATGTTGATCCTGGAACATCATTTTTGTACGAAAAAATGTAATCCATACCTATTCCCTACCCCTAAACCCAACCATAACTGTAAATTATTCCCCAAGTCAGAGGGGAATAATAGTTGGATAACACTCATGTAGAAGTCCATAAACCGAACCGTAAGCCTAAACTTAACATAAAGGTAAACGTATCGCTTAATTCTGATTGGCTGATTGGACTGTTGTTCCAGGATCAACATAAATTTTAATCCAGAAACATGACCTACTTGGTTAAATCAGGTTAGGGCTACTACTGCACAGTACAAATACTGTACTATGTTGCTTGTGGTTCATATCTGTGTCCAGTATGATATGAAAGAGACAGGAAGGAACGTAAGCAGCAGGCAGGTACTTGCACCAAAAGGGTTTACTGGTGCTTATACTATCATTCAATATGATAATATCAAATTAAAAAGCAACAGATAAAGTAATATCTCAGGTGTGAAAGTTCATATTGGTTGCTCCAAGGAGACTGCCTGTATCACTTATTTAAATCTGCTAAACTAAATTGACAAATTAACAATGGAACAAACTGAGGCCTGATCAATCACATAATTGTTTGACAATGTATCACTATAACTATCAAATAAATACCCTGAAGTGCAATTTAATTTTAAGTAAGGGCCGATGATTGTATCAGCATACCACACAGCATGTTGTATGCTTTTATGATATTTTAAGTGCTGTTGCCTTCATCTTGGTTAAAGGTGCTGTATGTACGTTTTTGACTCTTCTAAAGCATAAAAATACCATAATATGTTTGCAGATATTTAAGAAACATGCTAAGTGAACATTCCTGTTTATCTGAAAAACAATGCTGAAGTCAGATATTCTGCTTTAAAAATGTGTTTTTTGGCCGGAAAGCTGTCTTTGTTTTGGTTATTTTAACCCGCCCAATGCCACTTTAGCCAATTATATTTCAGCACCCTGGGTTGCCTTGCTGGAAAACCATGTATCTGATTCATTCAGTCTTGAAGGCTCTCAAAGCATGCGTTCCCGACCAAAATGCGACCTCCGGTGGACAGTAGCAGACTCCGAAATGAGACAGATTCAGAGTTCCACATGAGGTTATTAATTAGCAAATAATATAAATTTTGCAAACGTAAACATTGGGTGAGCAGGTTACATTGTAACCGCGTGTCCTAACAACACGCTACGTGACAAAATTTGCAGTGGTAAGCAATTTGGCTGTTTGCACCAGACACAGCAAGACAGAAATTTAAATACAGCACAGAATATGCACTCACTCACAAAATGGTAAGGTTTATAATCTAATTAATACATATTAAACCTCTTTAAGATTATTAAATGTACATGCTGAATGATTGATATTTGAGTCACAGTTCTAAAGTTCAATTTCACACAGTTTATTTCATTTTCAAGATCTGAAGTGAAACTATCTGCTGTAGTATGGCAATAAATGTCATGTAAAATGCCATTTAAACTCACATTATTAGCATTTAACACTGAATAAAGCACATGAGGTTTACCTGAGGTGATCATTGTTTATCCTGTTGTTCACCTGTGAGAAATAGAAGCCGTTTCTAAAATTTGTTTTAGAATAAAATTTTTGTTTCCGTTGCTTTTAGTTAGAAAACGGTTCAAATCAGCCTTTAGGCTTAATATTACACTCACGTCAATCTGGCAACCTGCACTTGCATGTGTTTTGATCCAGGAGTGCAATACATAGTTAAACCACTGGGTGTCAAACTTACATACTGCACCTTTAAATCCAGCCTGATCATTCTCTGAGCACTGGCAGCAGCAAGGCATTTTAACCCATAGATCTGCTGCTCACTTGATATTTTCTCTTTTTCATACCATTCCCTGTAAACCCTGTAGATGTTTGGGAGTAAAAATCCCAGTGGATCACCAGCTTCTGAAATACTCAGACTATTGACAATCAATTGAAGGGATAGTTCACACAAAAATTCAGTCAGTAAATAGTGAGCCAATTTTTATTTCTGGGTGAACTATCCCTTTAAATCACTTTTTTTTCCTCCATTCTGTTCCTCGGTTTGAACTTTTTTTTGACCATGTCTGAATGCCTAAATGCACCAAGCTACTGCCATTAAGATTTTCCTGATTAAATATCTGCAACCAGCTAAACAGATGTACTTACAAATGAGTGTATTTTTATATGTAAGTAAATTAAACAAAGAAATAAACAGATTAAAAAAACATTTTTATTTAAATATAGCTGCTAGATTGTAGAGCATATATTTAAAGTAATAAATCCATCATAATAAATTATGCACAAGAACAGTCTATATGTAGATGTGTGTTATTGCTTCTTCACATGAGAACAATCCCTCTAAAATCCCACTCAATCTCAAGGATTAAAATAACCATGGGAAACCAAATAAATTGCTAAATAAAATAACTCATAAGATTTGTTGGGTTTTTTTTCCGTCTGAACTCGACACTGCAAGCCTGCCTGGCTGTTTTTAGCTGTGGTTTCCTGTGAATACTTGTGATACTTTTAGCTGAACCGTCTGGAATAACAGCATATGATTTAGCCCCAGCTGAAAGGCGGAGCGATTTTCCTGTGTTCACACTCTACTGTGAGTTTACATATGTAACTTCAAGCATTCCTGAGTTTTCGAGTGAAATGTGGAGCACAAAAGGACAAATTATGGGTGAGTGATTGATCATATTTTGTGTGCGTACATTTTTAAATTGAGACTTCAACGAATTGTGCATTTATTTATATATTTATGATTTTCTCTCCCAGAATTCCCAACTTGACTTACTGCAGAGATGATGTTATACATTCAAGATGGGATCCATTACAGACAGATTTCCAGTGAAAATGGTGAGGCAGCTGCAGTTTTTCCTTCTGTTGGGAACAGTGTTTATCATATTCTTCATTATAGTTCACTGGGATGACGTAAAAGATAGGAAAATTCATTTGCATGTGGCTTTATCCACACCTGTGTTCCCAGCAAGCATTGTGCCCTCTGAACGTTGGACAAGCGAGGATTTGTTTATCTGGAAAGAGTCGAGCAGGTCAGTCAAACCAAACCTGACAATCATCTCAGCTCATCCAAACAATCTAACGCACATGTTCATGCAGTCTCCCTCCAAAAACCTCAAACTGCGTCAAGCGCATCGCAAACGTATAATAAAAGAACTTTGTTCAGCCAACAGCAGTTTGAACTTCCCTGGAAAATTTAGGACATTTGACCAGATTCCAAGCAAAGAGCTGGACCATCTCATTGTGGACGATCGTCATGGTGTGATTTACTGTTTTGTACCCAAGGTCGCTTGTACCAACTGGAAACGAATCATGATTGTGCTCAGCCAGAAGCTAAAAGCACCCGATGGAGCTCCATATCTGGATCCTCTTGACATACCATCAGCTTTATCCCACAATGCTACTGTGCATCTGACATTTAACAAGTTTTGGAGGCTATTTGGTCATTTTTCACGTCCTTTAATGCATCACAAGCTGAAGAACTACACTAAGTTTCTTTTTGTACGGGATCCTTTTGTACGACTGATTTCTGCTTTCCGGAACAAATTTGCTTTGCCAAATGAGGATTTCTACAAACTGTTCGGCTCCACAATGCTTCAGCGTTATGCTAATATTTCTCAGCCCCCTGCTTCGGCTCAAGAGGCCTTCAGTGCAGGTATCAGACTGTCCTTTACTCACTTTATTAAGTATCTGTTAGATCCACAGACTGAGAAGAAGAAGCCGTTCAATGAGCATTGGCAGCAGATGCACAGACTTTGCCATCCATGCCAAATTGACTATGACTTTGTTGGGAAACTAGAAACTCTTCATGAGGACACAGAACATTTGCTAAAGATTCTTGGACTCAGTAATCAGATTAATTTCCCCCCAGGGTACCGTAATAGGACGGCTGTAAAATGGGAGCAAGAATGGTTTGCAAACATTTCAGTAGCAGACAGGAGAAAACTTTACAGTCTCTATGAAGCAGATTTCAGATTGTTTGGATACAACAAACCTGAAACACTTTTCTAATATACTGTTGAAAATAAAGGTTCAAAAAGGGGGTTATCACAGGATTCCAATAGAAGAACCAGAAGATCCCAAAAAGTTACAGTAAACAATAGAACTAATTTTTGCATTTTATTGTTTCCACAATAAAGAACATTTTGCATTTGGAATTTTAAGGGTTCCTCATGGACCCTCTTAAAGCCATTATTTTAATAGTGTATAAAATAAAAGTTTATAGTATGTTAAATATTTTCTAATTTATTTGTTTGTAAAACAGTGAATTACCAGGTGACCAGTTTGCTTGCTCAGTGAGTTTGGATTATTTTCATGTTTAGTCTCTTTATTCATCAGGGGTCGCCATAGCGGAATGAACCGCCAACTTATCCAGCATATGTTTTACACAGCGGATGCCCTTCCAGCCGCAACCCAGTACTGGGAAACACCCATACACTCTCACATTCACACACATACACTACGGCCAATTAAGTTTATTCAATTCACCTATAGTGCATGTCTTTGGACTGTGGGGGAAACCAGAGCACCCGGAGGAAACACACGCGAACATGGGGAGAACATGCAAACTCCACACAGAAATGCCAACTGGCCCAGCCGGGACTCGAACCAGCGAACTTCTTGCTGTGAGGTTACAGTGCTAACCACTGAGCCACCGTGCCGCCTGGATTTTCATGTAGCCCTAATAATTATTTCAGTGATATGGACATGATTATTAGGTTGTACATACACTGAATTTATAAATTAAAAAAAAAAAAAACTCTGGCGGCACAGTGGCTCAGTGGTGAAAACTGTTGCCGCATAGCAAGAAGGTCGCTGGTTCGAGTCTAGGCTGGGCCAGTTGGCGTTTCTGTGTGAAGTTTTCATGTTCTCCCCGGGTTCGTGTGGGTTTTCTCCAGGTGCTCCGGTTTCCCCCACGGTCCAAAGACATGCGCTATAACTGAACTGGATGAAATAAATTGGCCGTAGTATAGTGTGCGTATATGAGAGTGTATGGGAGTTTCCCAGTATTGGGTTGCCGCTGTGGCAACCACTGATAAATAAGGGACTAAGCCGAAGGAAAATGAATGAATGAAAAACCCTCTGGAAACTATAGTAGCTAGAATTGACCAAACCTTTGCATTGGTTTGTTTTGACCACAAGGGTGCAGTGTGTCTTAACTGATTCTTTTAAGCAAGCTTAATATACTTCATCTACGTTAGCAGCACTTGGAGCTCTGAAATTGACCGACCTTATGAATCTTAAATGCTAGAGGTAAATGATGAATTTATGAAATGAAGCATATTTGAACAGACCTCCAAAATCCAGTGAAATTTAATTCTCCTGTTTTTATTTGAAACAAGACATCTGTCAGCAAAAGGAGATAATTAAAATGAATTGGAGACAGTTACATATTACATTATCTGAAAGTCTGATATCTAATTTTCTTGTGTGAGAAAAGTATTCAGTTTCTTAAGTTTTACCACTATAATACACAATATAAGAATATTATTATAGAAATATATAATATTAGTGTATAAAATCTTTTGGGAATCAAATTTTCTTAACTTTTTAGTTCAACAGGTGAAAATGCATTTAAAAACACTACCTTCATTCAATCATTAACTTGAAAACCAACATGCATAAATTTGCCAGCAACACAAGAAATCAAACTGAAATTGATTTAGCTATTAATAGTATTCAATTATTATTATAAATGTTGATTGCATTTTTTAAATGATCAATTAAGTTTTTTCTTATGATATTTACATTTTAAAATTATTATATTAAAATATTTTTATTTAAAAAACACGAGTTGTAATTTTATTTGTTGTAAAATGTTTCTGTTATTTAAATTGAGCCATGATAAATAGCAGTACTGTGCTTTGCTCTAAGACTCATTTCTTCTTTACAGAAATGGAGAAGAAAAGGTCCACATTAATTCCAGTGAGCAAAAATCTGTTCTGTCTTGCTCTCTTTCTCCATCTCGCTTTAGTTCTTATCAAACTGACTAAAACTGAACAATCTGAAAGGTCAAGGGCAAATTCTCCACCGAGTCAAGAATTACCGCCCTCTTCAGCTTGCCTACGCTTCTGCTGTATGACAGCTTGAAAGGTTGTGTGGCAGCTTCTTTTAAAGTCGCCCCTCTATGAGATGCTTCTGAATAAAGGTCAATACTAATGGCTGAGTCGGCCACAAGAACAGGATATAAGTACATTTTGGCTTCCTGTTACCCCTGTCCATGCTGACTCATGTCCATTATTACTTAAAAACCTACAGCGCCCCACAAAAAGAGAGATGCCACATGTTGCTACATAATATGAACTTAATACAAAATAATAAAAAAAGATTAATAGAGAAAGAGAGCAGATCATGCTGGCAGCACTTTCTGCCAACAGTGAAAAAAGAGGACCTGAAATGATAAATTAAATGGCTCCTATTTTACAAGATGTAAGATAAGTCTTTGGTGTCTCCAGAATGTGTATGTAAAGTTTTGGCTCAAAAGACCCATCAGATTATTAATTATACAATGCTGAATATGTAAATTTTTTGAGGTTAGAGGACATTGTAGCTGTTTTTGCTGCCTGTGACTTTAAATGCAAATGAGCTGGTTCTCCCCGCCCACCGTTCCCACATGAATGTCTGTTTTTCTGTTGTGGTAGGTATAGACGTTAATAACTGTGATGGTTGGGTTTAGGGTCAAAGAAGGTGTAGACGTTAACTTTGATGGTTGGGTTTAGGTGTGGAGTAGGTGTAGATGTTAATAACTGATGGGTACAGCGCTATCTTGCTGTCAACATAGTTTTGACATGTGGGCCTCCATAACTTTAAGTTATGCCTCTACTACAAGTTACGCCCCCTTCATGTTACGCCCCTGTCTTGCAGTCCGCAGACAGACCCTACTCAATTCTCCTGCTGTGTCAAGTCAGATAAACAGCAGTCAGTGACAGAGACAGACATGGATGAAGCAGAGATTCAGTTTGTGAGTCAAAATACCAAGTAAGTATTTGATGTATTTGTTGTGGAGTTTATTCAAGCCACACACAGATGCTGTTGCAAAGCTTGCAGTACACACACACATTTAAGTTTGCACTGTTTTTGCATGTCTACTTGCAGCAAATGTGACAGGATACAAGTTAATATACACTGCTGTATGGATATCCATTATGCTACTGAACAAAATAAACCAGACTTAACGTTCACAAACCGGGACTCTTGTTATGTGTTTGAAGCATTCTCCTCATTTATAGTTATAAACTGACGTTTATAGCTGTGCTGAATCCAGCGGTTATGAATTACATAGCAATTTTACTGTCTTCTCTTTAATACAAACATGCACTGTTTTAAGAATGTTTTAAACTGGCAAAACTCATCCTGGATGTGCAGCTGATCACAGAGAGTTGGAACAGACCTTTTAATCACAGTTTCTTTGCAAATCCTGTTCTGTGGACATGTTTATGCCCGTTACTATGTATACTCAACATGTTAATATGCTCATGTCAATCAATTCAGTGGGCAGGGAAACCACACTCCTACATCACGTTGCGGTGGGCCTCAAAATCACTGGGATTTGGATCCTATTTTAATGTCAGGAAATTTAAAAAAAGAGACTTGTGTTTATATCACTCCAATATGACTGTGGACACACTATACCTACACACAGTTCTGTCCAAACAGCTTCCAAAAGTTGATTTTGCATCATAGGTTCCCTTTAAAGTTCACCTCAAATTGGTTAGGATATTTTTAACCATCAAATTAAATATAATGTTTTGTTTTGTTTGTTTGTTTTTAATGGGGTTTGCAATCCTGGCAGAATTTGTCTAAATACGTTTTAAAAACCTGATTTGTGTTTTTTTTTTTTTTATACGGCAGGGCTGTTGAATGCTTAATTTAGATTGGTTCATGAATGTTGGCTTATGTTCTATTATTTTCAGATGAACACACTAATACAGTAGGTTGAAGACTCTTATTTCCTTTGAAAAATAATTTTGGAATTAACCATAGATGCTGTGGATGAGATGCTTGAGAAACTCATTCTGTTTGGGATGAACATGAACAATATCTTCGGGTGTAGTAACCAGAAGCAGAATAATTGGCTGCAGTGCATTGAATTATTAATAAAGAATGAACAGCCAAGGTGTAAGAGCTACTCTGCTTCACTTCAGGTGTGCATTAGGTTCTAATAATTCAACGGCCCGACATCAGTTACTCTTATTTACTTAATGCAATAAACATTAAATGTAGATAAAAAAATAAATCTGGCATTTCTGTGTGGAGTTTGCATGTTCTCCCCGTGTTGGCGTGGGTTTCCTCCGGGTGCTCCGGTTTCCCCCACAAGTCCAAAGACATGCGGTATAGGTAAATTGGGTAAGCTAAATTGTCAGTAGTGTATGAGTGTGAATGGGTGTGTATGGATGTTTCCCAGAGATGGGTTGTGGCTGGAAGGGCATCCGCTGCGTAAAACATATGCTGGATAAGTTGGCGGTTCATTCCGCTGTGGCGACCCCAGATTAATAAAGGGACTAAGCCGAAAAGAAAATGAATGAATGAATAAAAAAAATAAATCTACACACATCTTGGGTTGTTGTGTTGTATGAGGGGGGACTCTCCATAGACATAATTATTTTATACAGCACAAAACTTTAATGCCATCCTATAACCCAAACCAATATGTAATCAAAACCCTCACAGAAAACATATAACATGATAACAGATTTCTTAAAAACAATGTACTGCAATCAACTAAGCTGATTTTCATATGAATACTAAAATTGTCACCCAACTACATTAAAAAAAATCTGATTTTAAATCCTTGAGGGGACATTTAGTTCCCATAAAGAAAATACTTGGACCAGGGGCTTGTATCACACACACATTTGACACATTGACTTAATGAGGACAACTTGACCCCCACACAAAATATATATATATATATATATATATATTTCATTTTTTAAAAATCCAGATTTTTACTATTTACAAAGGAGGTAGATTTGTAAGATTTTGCTTACTTCTGGGCTCAATGTTTCCCCATAATATGGTTTAGCACTGTAGGTAAGTATACACACAAAATACCATAACAAAGAGTCAAAAAAACAACATAACAAAGGCACAGCTGGAACCACAGAAATCTGGCTCGGCGACCAGGGTCAGAAACATGTAACTTACTTACCAGAAGAGTTGTTCATTGAGCTATTGATGTGGATGCTGTGGCCTGTGCAGAAGAGTCAGTCAGGTCCCCACTTAATTTTCTAGGCAGCTTTTTACGGATTTTCATAATGGTATCACTTCTTAAAATATTTGCTTTGTCTAATTAAAATATATAATTGGATATTGGGAAAGTTTTTTTAAATAGTTTTTATAGTTTGTTGGTGTTTTGTAGAATGCATTATGTCCTTGTTTATTTATTTTTATTAGGTCAAGGTCAGCTTTATTTATATAGCACCTTAAAACAACATGAATGTTGACCAAAGTGCTTCACAAACATGGCAACAACAATAGACAGTAAAATAAACAATAAGAAAACCAGGACAATATATGCTAATATAAAATTTTAAAGAATAAAAATAAATGTTAAAAATCTGTCCTAAAATGAGTCCTAAAACAAAAAAACAAAAAAAACAAAAATTCTATCAATAAGCCAGAGAGAAAAGGTAGGTTTTGACTGATTTTTTAGAAACACTTAATGAAGATGAAGCTCTAACTTCTAAAGGTAATGTGTTCCAAAGTTTTGGAGCATAGACTGAAAAAGCTCTATCTCCTTTTGTTATCAAGCGGGATTTAGGGACAATTAGCAGGAGCTGAGCAGCGGACCTAAGGGATCTTTGGGGAGAATACAATACAATAATAGTTGTATTTGTACTAAAATGTATTATTAATCTGCTTTGCCCAAGAAAGAATTCTCCTTAGGGAGACAAATAAATATTGAAGACTGGCTGATGACAAATGCATAAGGGCGAAGCAAGGGAAAAAAGTATATTGTTCACAAAACCAGTTAATTTTGTAGGTTGGCCAATCACGTCTCAGTTACTTGGAATATTTTAGAGGTAGTAAAAACAGGCCCTACAGATGTTTACATTTGGATTTTTGGAAAGCTCCTTTTTAATTAATTTAATTTCTATTTAATGTCTTGCCTTCAGAAAAACAATAACATGAATGTATATTATGTGTGGTATGAGACAACGAAAAAACTATCAAAAAAATACTATTGGAAAATAATAAAAAGTAATTCTTTTCAATATAAAATGGATTTGTGGTTGTGTTTCTTTGTGTCTGTGAGAGGAAATATCAAATGAGAGTCTTGTTAGTCTTACCTAAAAAGATTTGCCCTTGCTTAAACCATTTAAAGAAACAAACCACACAGTCCTGATTTCAGAACAACTGAATGTGCACTGACAGAATCAATACTTTGCTCTTTAACCCTGTGACGTACATTTCTTCTGCTTTTTTTCCCGTGTTTTTTATTTTATGTGTCAACAACAGAGAACAGAGTGTGACTTACCTCTGTCCTCGGGCGTTTTCCTTTTTCAGGGAAGCATTTTAATTATTTAAAAACCAGCAAATCCCATGACTGGAGGCGGTGGGTGTCACAAGACATTTAAACCGGCATACATGCATATATGGCGGGGTAAAATCCCAAAAATATTTGGTCAAAAAAACGGGCGAACTGAGGAAAACGCCAGAGAAAGACCGCGAAACAGAACGCCGCGATGACGTCACTTCTGTGTTACAGGCAATCGGGTATGAAGGTATTTCAAAAAAACGAAAGTGCTGTAGTTATTTATAATTTTATTACACATTTTTACAGCAAAATATATTACGAAAAACGTAAGTAATTTGCGTAAAATGTGTTTATGTAACAGTGTTATGGCCGCGAATTGAAGAATTCGCTAAAAACTAGCAGCCTTAATTCTTGACTAGCTCTTTTTATTGAACAGAAATACCTTTATTTCGGATCATAATTTAGATATATACAGTATAAATTCTACTGTTGTAGTGTCACAATGTGTTTCTTTTAAGAGAAAACTGTTTTAGTCAAAGTCTCACAATTTATGAGAACAGAAGCATATATGTTTGTTTGTTTTTTTACCAATAATCGAGTGTTTTAAATTACTTTCTTTTATGAACTAACACTATTCTATATTATTTTATTCTATACAGTGATATGGCTGTAACGATCGCATTACATTATACAAAAACATTATCCTCATGAAAGGGCGACACAGTGGCTCAGTGGTTAGCACTGTCGCAGGGCCAGTTGGCATTTCTGTGTGGAGTTTGCATGTTCTCCCCGTGTTCGCGTGGGTGAATTGGATGAACTAAATTGTCCGTAGTGTATGAGTGTGAATGTGTATGCGTGTTTCCCAGTACTGGGTTGCGGCTGGAAGGGCATCCGCTGTGTAAAACATATGCCGGAATAGTTGGCGGTTCATTCCACTGCGACGACCCCTGATATATAAGGGATTAAGCCGAAAATTAATGAATATACTGTTGTTGTTTTTTATTTAATCATATGTGTGCTTTTATTTGATTTAATCATCTCCATAATGGTGATGGCACTGGATTTTTGTGTCCTACATGTAAGTGCAACATTCATTTTTAAACATTATGATTATTGCCATGACAAAAACCCTTGAGTCTTACTCATTTGTGACCATATTTAGAATTATCATGAAGATTGTTCACATCAATTTGAAGTAGAGATATAGATCCACCAATAGGAAAATAGATCCACAGATCAAGCAGAAATGTGAATAAAGGTAAGTGAATAAAGGAGAATATAAACATTGACATTTTATTGTGTTTTATAAGATTTAGAGTCCTGGATGCCAGGGAATGCTTCGCTTGAGCGATCATGAGGAAGATCAGAGCAGCACACCGTCCAGAACTCAGCCTGAGGGCTCTGGATGGTCATTGGGTGGCCCTCGCTGCTGCCTGTCCTTAAATGTTATCACTGGTGAATCAGGTGACTAAACGTCTCTCAGGCTTATTTTGACCAAGTGTGTGTGTCTTATACTAAGTGTGAGCAGTGACGTCTTGAGGCTGTATGTGTGTGTGCTTGCGTTCAGGTTTCTTTAGGCTGCGTTTAGATGCTTACCCTTTTAACATCCTTAAACACCAGTGTGAACTGAGCTGAAGGCGCCTTCCTAAACAAACATCCAGCAAAGCAGGAAAGAGAGAGAGGAAAATAGTGTTTCAAGGAAAGGTAGACCTGGTGAGTACAGTGTGGTAAATCTTTGTGTTTTAACAGGCAGGAAGGAAAGCAGATTGCGGAGAGGAAACAAAATAAGGGAGATCACTGTGTTTATCAAGATGATCTCAAAACACACAAAATTATTTTTAATAAAAGCAAAGAATGCCCTCTTTTCATGGCATGCCAAGGAAACCACCCCCAGTTACAGTTCTTTATTTGGAGATTTTCTACATACTGGGGTTTTTATTTTATTTGTAGCCATTTACCAATATCAGCTACATAGCTTGTTGTTTAAAATAAGACACATCAAGACCACATAATTCGAGATTAGAGTACGCTGACACCAAGTTAAAGCCAAGAAGTTTTACAAAAAGTCACAGTAATGGTGTTAACAAATGACTCACATGAACTGAAAATTTAGTAATATCCTGCAGTTGTAATCTTGAGTGGTCTTTAAATAAGCCCCTCTTAGTGACCATTCACAAATTACGTCTTTTGTGCACACAAGTCAGTATGCGTTTGCGCATATTGGAAGCAACGCAATCACATATTCCAGGTGAACCTAGTTAAAACATCTTGGCTGCGTCTGAAATCGCCTACTACTCAGTAGGTACTACATTTGAATTTGAATTTACTACACGACCATTAGAAAAGTATGTTCTATATAGTATGTGTGGAGTAGTATGAATGGAACTCTGACAAACTACATCCAGCATTTGTCATTATCACATGGCGTACCTGCGTCAGTTGCGTCACTTTGTGAAGTTTTATAAACTAATTTCGAGAGGATCACGTGCTATAATTGAACATGGCTGGTCTCACATCAACGATCTTCAATAAACCAATCAGACTAATTCATGCCTACATAAATAGCCAATTTTTCTTACCTCCCTTATCTTCATTTTTTGAAGAATCTCCCGTCCACCCCATCTCCCTCTTTTCCTCCTATACCAAGGGGAGCTCTCGAGACCTACCTGATCTCAGACCCATTTCTGTACTAAATGACTAGGCGGGAGACCTGGGCTCAAGTATCTCCGAGCTCAGGGTTCTCTCCCAGGACAGCATGCCAAACCTGCAATCAGTATCAAGCATTAGCTAAGTGTGAACTCATGAAACTCCCATTCATGAATTCTCTCGCGTGGCATCATGGGATAGCATAGCGTCCATCGGATACGCTCTTCAGAATCTCGCCAGAAGTAATAGGTCATTTGAGTACTTCTCGCATACTGTTTTTCGAATTCTATGAATTCGAAGATACAACTTGACTCGCATACTGTTTTTAACATACTATATAATATGGAAGTATGCGATTTTGGACGCAGCACAAAAATTTTCCGAATGCCGCAAGCGCACCACGAGTCACCTGACAAGAAATGACCAATCAGCTTCATACTTTGTATGGAATATACACATTTCGGCAGACTAATAACCTCAGACAAACACAGAGCACCCAAACACTGCAGTGCTTTTTAATTTTCTTCATGAATAAAACTTGCTGCAGCAATGTTTTGTCAGTTTGTCATCCTCTGAGAAAATGGTTGATGGTCAAATAGCAACAATAGACGACATGGGAGCGCAAACGCTTTCCATTTAGACGCGATATGTGAACGGCCCCTAAAGCCACTTTTCCACTGTGCAGCACGACTCTCGCCACGCTTCAGTTTTGTTTGTTTGGTTCGGTTTGCATTTCCACTTCAGTTTAGTAGCGCTTAAATCGTGGATTATCACTATAGTTGCGGTGCCTCTATTGCCGTGACTTTCTGAAAAACCTTTTCATCAGCACTCTTTGGATCTGCTGCCAATGAGAGGAACATCTGGACCTCTTCTTCTGACTGGTGTAAAAACGGTTTAGTCGTGTGAACCAACCATACAGCATCAACTGCTGCTGCTGACTATTTATAATATATCAGGTTTGATGTCATGTGTCGCAAGTCCAAAGATGCTGGTAGTGACGATTTTCTTGGACTAAGAAAATCAGTGTGTATACGTCATGTTGTGGTAATGTTACAGCTCACTTAGAACCTCACCTGAGGTGGTACTAAAAAAGTACCAGGTACTAAGTACAGGATGCAGTGGAAAGGCAGCGCAAATGTAAGTCACACCGTAGCATACAGTGGAAAAGCAACTATAGTCCTCTAGACCAAGATAAGACCATTAATTTATTCATTCATTTTTGGCTTAGTCCCTTTATTAATCGGCCACAGCGGAATGAACCGGCAACTTCTCCAGCATATGTTTTACGCACCGGATGCCCTTCCAGCTGCAACCCATCACTGGGAAACACCCATACACACTCATACACTACGGATAATTTAGCTTACCCAATTCACCTATAGCGCATGTCTGTGGACTTGTGGGGGAAACCGGAGCACCTGGAGGAAACCCATGCAAACACGGGGAGAACATGCAAACTCCACACAGAAATGCCAACTGACCCGCAGCCGAGGTTCAAACCAGCGACCTTCTTGCTGTGAGGCGACAGCGCTACCCACTGCGCCACCAAGATAAGACCAAGTACAAATAAAGTTATTGCAAAAATAAAACAACCTTCAAAAAACGGTTCTGAGACTGATCTTGGTCTACGCTACAACAATACATTAATATGCTGATTTTATGCACAGCAAATATTTCTTAGGCTGTTTTTACACACATAGTACTTGGTTTGTTTGTTTCATCTTGGCCTTCTTGACATACATTTTGTAATAAAACATACAGAACAATCTAAACAATACTGGTTCCTACTGCTGTATGGTTGTATTTTTTTATTCACATTTGGTTTGATTCAGTCTTTGGTCCCTGTTTTGTATATATTTTAGTCATTTAAAGGCAGACAGAAACCCACATTTAGTCGTAGTCCACTTGTCACTTTATTCACACTTATTCAAATTAATCGCACTAACAGAGCAGTCACACCAGATTTTGTTTCAATCAAACCAAAACTGCCAAGTGTGAACACACTCCATATTGCTGCTTCTAAATGTAACTTACCATGAAATATATGAAGATGAACAGTATGTGAATCAGTCATCAGATAAAATATTCCACTCTTTCCTCTCAGGATTTCCCTTCACATATCATCTGTCACAAGTAATCTGTATTAATCTTCTATAGTAAGAGAGTGACAGGAGAGTGAAATTTGTTAATCAGTTGCATAATTTCCTGCTTGCAAAAGGGAAAGCACACCAAGATGATTTCATATTGATGTCTGCAGTTGTGGGGCGGCACAGTGGCTCAGTGCTTAGCACTGTCGCCTCTCAGCAAGAAGGTCGCTGGTTCGAGTCCCAGCTGGGCCAGTTGGAATTTCTGTATGAAGTTTGCATATTCTCCCCATGTTCGCGTGAGTTTTCTCCGAGTGCTCCGGTTTCCCCCACAGTCCAACGACATGCGCTATAAGTGAATTGGATTAACTAAATTGGCCATAGTGTATGAGTGCGTGTGTGTGTGAACGTGAGAGTGTGTGGGTGTTTCCCAGTACTGGGTTGCGGCTGGAAGGTGTGTAATACATATGCTGGAATAGCTGGCGGTTCATTCCGCTGTGGCGACCATTAATAAATAAGGGACTAAGCCGAAGGAAAATGAATGAATGTCTGCAGTTGTGTTATGGCTGATGTTAGTTATAAAAGGGAGTATTTGGACATCAATCACAGGTATTCATGGTTATCTTGAAAAGGAAGCCTGGGCTCTCAGAGGAATCAGTGAGCGGCTGGTTGAACAGGTGGGAAGGTGTCTCATTGGAAAGTGCGAGGAGAGGGTGTTTGGAGGGTAGTACTGAAGGTCACACCTGTTTAGATTCAGATCCTATCATTAGTTTAATGGCAGATAAAATACACCTCTTTGAGATGATTTAGGCTATGTGACATGGCTGCTGGAAGTAGCGCTCACAAGATGGATACACTGTGGTCATAAGTGGATGGATGTGGTCAGCAACAATACTCAGATTAGCTCTGGCGATTACATGTATTGCTCACTTGGTACCAAGGGGACACAAACTGTACCAAATTCTGATGGTAACGTCTGAATGCTGAAGCAGAAATCGAGACTCATCAGACCAAAGCCTATTCAAAATCTAGTCTAATTTTCCATTCTTTGCTGGCAACATTGGCACCCAGTATAGTCATTTGATGCTCTAACGCCCCCGATTCAAGGTTAAAGTCTGTGTGAACTGGAAGTTGCTGAGACTTTTATTACAGAATGTTGATGTACTTCCAACTGAACCTGAATATTGAGTAGGGGGCAGGGCTTCCATCATGGAAGCTAACAAAAACTAACAAAAAGAGAGGCGTGGTTAGGAGTATTGTGGCTGAAGTTGTCACACTGACATCAACAGAGAAGAACCGCCACTCCAAACTCACTCATTCATTCATTCATTCATTTTCCTTTGGCTTAGTCTAATTTATCAGAGGTCGCCACAGCGGAATGAAGTGCCAACTATTTCAGTATATGTTTTATGCAGCAGATGCCCTTCCAGCCGCAACCCAGTACTAGGAAACACCCATACACTCTCACATTCACACACAGCCACTCATACACTATATGACCAATTTAGTTTATTCAATTCACTTTTACCACATCTTTGGACTGTGGGGGAAACCGGAGCACCTGGAGGTAACCCACGCTAACACGGGGAGAACATGCAAACTCCCCACTCCAAACTGTGCTAGCTAAACAAACATTGTAATTTTTGATTTCACACGGACTTTAAACATGTCGCATGTTCACCAACAACCATGCCTCGTTCAATGTGACTTAAATCACTTTTTTACTATTCTAATGCCCGATATGAACTCTAGCTGATTTTATTGACCATGTCTACAGCAATCAACATTTGAAACGATTAAAAAAACTACATCAGTTAAGTAAGCCACATTGCTTATTTGCAATTAATTGTTGTATTCATTGATAATTGGACATATTCACGTTAGAAATAATATTTTAAGTAAATTACAACAATCAACATTAAAGTCCTTGTGAAATCAAAATTTACATTTATTTACATATTATTTTCATTTACAATATTCTTAACCACGCCCCTGTTATACTGTTAATTTGCTATGAGGGAATGATGCACAAAAAAACGCCCCACCTCTACTTAATATTATGTTTCAGGAAGTACATCAACATACAGGGCTCTATTTTAACAATCTAGGCACAAAGTCTAAAGCGCATGGCGCAAAAGCATTAAGGGTGCGTCCGAATCCAGTTTTGCTATTTTAAGGATAGAAAAATACGGTCTGCGCCCTGGCGCATGGTCTAACACGGTTGTGCTTATTCTCTTAATGAGTTATGGGTGTGTTTTGAGAATACCGTGCATTAAACCAATCAGAGTCTCATCTCCCATTCCCTTTAAGAGTCAGTTGTGTTGCACCATGGCACATTTGCTATTTACATGGCGGACTTTGTAAGTGGAAAAACTGAATGCTTCACTGGCGAGAAAACAGATAAACAGACGAGCATTAAGAACGAGCCTCCTCCATTCGGCCTCTTTACTTTACTTTTACTCTTTACTTTACTCCTTTACTTTCATGGATAAGGAAACAGTTTTTACGCACTCCACTGAAGACATCCATCAGCCTACATATTTAATTTCACCCAAATGGATTTGCTATTTAAACAACATGGCGCAAAATGGGAAAATTAGGGTTGCGCTGGTCTCAAAATAGCAACAAATCGCACCAAACATGTCTTGCGCCTTATTGCGCCGGGTGTATGATAGCGCCGACAGAGTCTCAGCAGCTTCTGGTTGACATGTACCTTAATGTTATTTTAATGGTTGTTTATTTTTACTGTTTCTACTCATTCCTCATATTAATATTTTTCTTTATTATTTTGGTCACCTTAAACTTCTTACACATTGACAATACTTCAATAATATAAACAGACAAATTCACATAACTTGTTTTTGCAATAATAATCTCATTTAACCTTCAAGATGTACAGTTCAAGTAATTATTCGCCCTCCTGTGATTTTTTTTTTCTTTTTCAAATATTTCCCAAATGATGTTTAACAGAGCAAAGAAATTTTTTGCCGTATTTACTATAATATGTTTTCTGGAGAAAGTGTTATTTGTTTTATTTCGGCTAGAATTAATTTGTAATTTTTCTAAAACCATTTTAAGGTCAATAATATTAGCCCTCTTAAGCAATATTTTTTTGGATTGTTTACAGAATAAACCATCATTATACAAAGACTTGCCTAATTACTCTAACTTGCCTAATTAATGTAGTTAAGCCTTTAAATTGCACTTTAAGCTAAACACTAGTATCTTCAAAAATATCTAGTAAAATATTATGTACTGTCATCATGGCAAAGAAAAAAGAAATCAGTTAGTTATTAAAACTATTATGTTTAGAAATGTGTTGAAACAAATCTTTTCGTTAAACAGAAATTGGGGAATATATATATAGGGGGCTAATAATTCAGGAAGGCTAATAATTCTGTACATTCATTTAGCGAATCGTCTCCCTTACATGAGATATGGTAAGAATAACATAGGTGAAACAGATTAGAGAGAACCATACTGTAGCTCCGTGCTGTAGTGACGCACATCAACCGTGTTCAACAATGAGCAAATCTCACACCCTTAAACTCGTGAGACTTCACTGCAGAAGTTGCGATCACGATGGCAGACACATCCAGATAAAGTTTACCCCCTGAGGAGACAAAGCCGGCTGATGTGAACTCATCTTTAAAAGGGCCAAGCTGGCAGAGATGGTGGGAATGCCTCCTGTGGCTGGCACAATGCCTCCTCCACAGCGCTTACAAATGGCAGAGCACTAAAGTGAGACTCGGTGCTGTAAACAAGTTTTGTGATGTCCTCACATGTCAATGGACCTGGTGATGAAATATCTATGGGCTGTGGTGCCATACACTGCACAGACATAAACTATTCTGTGACAATTAAAGACACTGTAAAAATAATCAGTTATTTAACAGATTTAGTATTTTGTGATTCACAAGTGTTTTCTGTTTATTTACGGTTGTGAATCCCATTATGGGATGTTGATCTCTAGTCTGTCGACTTTTGATGTTGAAATTCAATTCTACAGTTTCACAAAGTGACTTTTATTGACATTTTAGTAGTTTGAAATAATATAATGTGTAAGAAATAATATATAATTGGTAAAATAAAAGAAAATGTACTGGAAGTTTATTACAAGGTTTTTGTAGCATAATATCCAATACAAACCCAGACGAAATATCACTTTAAACTATTCAAATTCTTAATAAAAGTCGCTTTTTCAAACTTTTCAGGGTTAAAAGCTGTTGGAAGAAAGATCAAGGTCTCATAATGCAATTCAAAAGCATACAGGAAAAATATTACAAAATACAGAAAACTGCTAATTTATGAATATTTTTACTGACTTACTGCTAAAACACAAAAGAAGATATTTTGTGAAATGTGTCTGTGTTTTGTTTTTTGCCATATTTGCTGAAGCAATTACGCAATGCAAATTCATGGATCAGTAATTATCTCATAATAGATGAATATTTATTATATATTTTGGCCTAATTAAAACACTGTTGGATGCCAATTTGGACATTTTTCATCAGATTGTTGTGAGGTGAGAAATGCTGAGATTGCACAGCATGCCCCGAGGAATTGTAAAAACTTTAATTAAGAGTTCAGTAATTTTGCTCTAACTTGCAAGCTTTTAATGGTCCCTCTGTGCTTTGTTTTTGTGATAATATTGTTAAATTTAATTATCTTAATTTGTGGGTTGCTTCCAAACAGACACACATTGTTCTCCTTTTATAAAAAGAAATATATATATTTAAATATAGGCCTATTTCACAAAATGGCGATCGAGACCGGAAGTAGGGAAAA
>CAIGQV010016298.1:1218635-1261784 GCA_903798115.1 Danio jaintianensis | reverse complement strand
TGAAGAATGGAAGCTGGAAAAGCAGCAAAGTTATAGAGTTGATTTTTTGGGGTGCACACATTTTATTTTTGGCCATGTTGTGCATTTATTTATAGCCACTTAACTGCTAAAATTACCCACATTATAATCTCTAGGGCAAAACGTCACTATCAGTTCACACAGAGGCTGTGCTGATGAGCTCATTGATAATGCATGAGAGAGCCAGGAATACTCAATTGACAGTCAGTATTTTTTAAAGATGTAATTTATATGCATGTTTTATCAGGAGATTTGATTAATGAAAAAGAAGAAAACACATTTAGTTTTCAGATTTGTTTCTTTGGTGTGATTTTAGTTTGGTTCTGAATATTGTGTTTCGGTGACAGCCTTACTTGTAATGATCCGCTGGTATTTATCAGACAATTTTAAAATCATTGATTCTGCCTATGAGCTATAGCATGAAAAAGAGGAATCTAACACACTGACAGATTATTAATCAACTGTGTGTGCTTTCTGTAATGTTTGTTGCATAATCCAACATTTTAAAACGAATATTTGTCAAAACAAAAGTTGCATATGCATTGTAAATTTTCGAAAGTGACAACTGTACAGGAATGAATCCTCTAATTATAATTTAGTGTGTGTAACCATTGCTGCATTCTTGTGTGTTTGGTATTGGCTATTTTGACTCCTTACTCATTGCTCTGCAATTTTATCTAAGCTGTTGTTGACAGAGGCGCTGTGTTTATGGCTGCTTCACAGACAGTGCACCGTGTTGCCTTGTCCACTTATTCTAAGTATTTTAAGTAATATTTTGGAGCTTGTTTATAAAGAAAATCAATTTATGGATTTAATCAAGCAAGCAGTTGGGATGTTTTTTTTTCATATCAATATAAAGCATTTGGTTTATCTTGATTTGTTTATTATGGGTTGTTTGCTCTTTTTTTTTTTTGGCAACATGCAAATGCGACAAAATTAGAAAATTCATGGCAACATAAATGTGACAATTTAGAGAATTCAATCACATATTTTAACGTGCTCCTGAAACTTGTGTGTACATGACCTCTGCTGTTAAAATCAGTTGTCACTTCAACTTCTATGTACATAATGACTCATTTGTGTTGCCAGATTTTGCGATTAAAAAAACAGACAACAACCCCATTATAACCTTAAACCCAAATGTTTTATCTTAATACTAATTTAGCCACATACCAAAATATCTCCATCTTTAATTACTACAAAATATAGTTTGTTCAAGTACTTTATGTAAGCAAGTTACAAATATTGGTATCTGAATCAGCTAATTCATTCATTCATTTTCCTTTGGCTTAGTCCCTTATTTATCAGGGGTTGCTACAGCAGAATGAACCACCAACTATTCCAGCATTTGTTTTACACAGCGGATGCCCTTCCAGCCCCAACCCAGTAAACACCCATAAATTCATTCATACACACACTTACAGCCAATTTAGTTTATTCAATTCACCTACACTGCATGTCTTTGGACTGTGGGGGAAACCGGAGCACCCAGAGGAAACCCACGCGAACACGAGGAGAACATGCAAACTCCACACAGAAACACCAACTGGCCCAGCCGGGACTTGAACCAGCGACAATTCTTGCTGTGAGGCAACAGCGCTAACCACTGAGCCACAATGCCGCCCCGAATAAGCTAATTGTGTTCAGGAAAAAATGTATAATACACTGTAAAAAGCAATTAATTAATTTACTTTAAAAACTAAGTAAACCCTTTGTAACTTAACCTAATTTTTATAATTATGCAGATAGTTTGTATACTTAATAATATTAAGGCAACGGGTTTACTCATTATTTTAAGTATAGTCAACTAATCGCTTTTTACAGTGTAATAATAAATTATATCGGCCCACCCTATTGGTATTTAACATTTCAGTATACAGAAAACAGCATACAGAGATTATTTAATAATTTATATAATTACGTAAGCGTGACAGAAACACCTGCAGAAAAAATCCCTTCTGCGGCTAAATGAAGGCTTAATATCAGGGCCAAAAGCAGATATTTAGCAAAATAAACTAGTCAGTGGGTTGCCTGAATGGCAAACCAGAACAGAACATCAAGCTGACACTAGGTCTTAAAGGGATAGTTCAGCCGAAAAAGAAAATTCTCATAATTTACTCACCCTTTACTTGTTCCAAACCTTTACGAGTTTCTTCCTCCTGTTAAACTCAAAAGAAGATATTTTGAAATATGTTGGAAACATGTAACCATTGACTTCCATAGTATTTGTTTTTCCTAAAGTGGAAGTCAATTGTTACAGGTTTCCAGTTTCTTCAAAATATCTTCTTTTATGTTCAACCGAAGAAAGAAACTCATAAAGGTTTGGAACCACTTAAGGGTGAATAACTATTTATTTACATTTTCATCTTTGGGTGAACCATTCCTTTAAATGCAATGCTAATGATGCAGGATGCTCCAACTACATAAATCAGAAAAATACAGAAAAGAAAAACTCCAACTAATTAACAGCATCAGTTTGGTCTCTATCAGCTTTCCATACTCAGTCAGCCAGCATGAGTCAAACTGAAAACTTCATGGGTGTTTTGAATTAAGATTCAAAATGCAAGACCATGTCCTCTCTGAGGTGTAATGCATGTATTTGCTACTCAATAATACATACTTTGCAATGCCAAGATATCGTAACTTATTCAATACTTCAAACTAGTCTATATTGCATAACACATTCATATTTATAGAATTCTTGGAAGGGTGAGGGGAGGGGTAATGGGAGAAGGGTATAACATAATGGCAGAAAACTTTTTTTTCTGTGACTAATAGGTCTGCTCCTTTCATACCTGTCAATTTTATTCTCAGTTAATTAAGCTTCTCATATGCAACTGCTGCTATATTGCCATGTCAATAAAATATAGAATTTTCACCAGAGAATTCTCCTCCTCACGGAAATATTCAAATGTGAAGCCAGTTTTTTAAGACATTGTGACAGAAATCCAGAATAGAAAAAAAAAACGTGAAACCCTGAAAATCGGAACCAAAATAAAACGTGTCATCAATTTGAAGGTGTAAATCATATTACACAACGTTATTAGTAATATTTCACCCATAAGTACTCAAGGCTAAAATAACTGATTATAATTTAAGGCATTTTCAATGGACCTTTTTCCCAAAACAGTTATGATGCGTTTAATGGTCATCAGCATCTCAAATCCTTGAAGGTTTTTTATATTTTGATTTGAAAAAAAAAAAAAAAAGTATGTACATTTATAAAGCTATACTTTCTATTATATAATTTTTGCATCAAATTAAAAAAAACGAATTACCGCTTAGGCAGCATGGTGGCTCAGTGGCACTGTCGCCTCACAGCAAGAATGTCGCTGGTTCGAGTCCCAGCAGGGCCAGTTGGCATTTCTGTGTGGAGTTTGCATGTTCTCCCCGTGTTGGCGTGGGTTTCCTCCGGGTGCTCCGGTTTCCCCCACAGTCCAAACACATGCGCAATAAGTGAATTGGATAAATATAATTGGCGGTAGTATATGAGTGCTTGTGGGAATGTAAGTGTGTATGGGTGTTTCCCAAGACTGTGTTGCAGCTGGAAGGGCATCCGCTGTGTAAAACATATGCTGGAATAGTTGGTGGTTCATTATACTGTGGCGACCACTGATAAATCAGAGACTAAGCCGAAGAAAAATGAATGAATGTATAATTACCGCTTATGTGAGGTGTTATAATGCAGCGTCTATGGGCGGGGCAGTAAATTTGATGTTGTTCAAATGTATCAGTTTCACACAATTTGTCCTTTTTCTGCAAGTCTTGATAACACTATTGTGGAGTATTTCTTTTATTATTTCAGCAAATGGAAATGCAAAAAAAATTATTTGTTGTACTCTCCCATTCACTGCGCTCTAAGTTTACCCAATGACAACTTCCGATGCTGAGAAACCTGGAAATGTGAAAATCTTCCATAGTTTTTTTTAAATTACAGTTTAACATTTTTTTGTTTCAGTGTCACTTTCAAAACTGTAGACCGTCATGTTCATGTTCATGAACTTTATTAATACAATTTGGTGAATTCAATACAGATAATATTCAAAAGCGGTTTCTGAAATATTGATAAAATGTGCATTATTTGTCTGTTTTTGTATAATTTTAAAAAATTTTTAATTAAGAATGTCTTAGTTTTTTCGCTCAGTTTTTCAAAGCAGCACAGTACAATTGTTGAAATAAAAGCATAAACTTTAAATTCAAGCACTTTCAAGGACAAATGTTGTTTTAAGTACTTTCCAGGCCTTGAATTCATATTTCTGAAATTCAAGAACTTTCAACCACAGCCATATCACCCTGCAGCCCAAGACCGGTCACTCACTGAGGCCAGCAGGGGGTGCTCAACCTGCGGTCTGTGTGAGTCCTAATGCCTCAGTATAGTGAACGCGACAATGTACTCTCAGTGAGCGCCGTCTTTCGGATGAGACGTTAAACTGAGGTCCTGACTCTCTGTGGTCATTAAAAATCCCATAGCACTTCTCGTAACCCTGGCCAAATTTCCTCCATCAGCCCTTACCCATCATGGCCTCCCAATTATCCCCATTCACCGAATTGACTCTATCACTGTCTCTCCACTCCACCAATAGCTGGTGTGTGGTGAGCGCACTGGTGCCATTGTCCTGTGGCTGCCGTCGCATCATCCAAGCGGATGCTGAACACTGGCGGAGGTCATGATTGTGAAGCACTTTGGGTGTATGGCCATACAAGATAAATGCGCTATATAAATACACACATTACATTACTTTCAAGAAGCGTGGGAACCCTGTGATGGTTTTTATTAATTGAAGCCATTGTTTATGAACAAAGAAAAATCATACTGAGCCCAAACTTTTGAACGATGATGTAGTTTGGAATCTAAATTTTCGCTCTGATTTCACTGAGATAACACTAAGTAGAGGGTGATGACTTGAGATGCAGATGGTTTCCACATTTAGTACGGAAGGTGAGAAGCCGCGAGCGTTCACAGAAAGACATTTCCATGTGTTTCTTCGCCAGAGAGTGAAAGTGTGAGTGCGTATGTGTGTCAGGGTTTCACTCAGATGAGAAGTTTAATTAAAGCACTTTGTCAGATGTAGGAGCAGCATGGGTTTATCCTAAGACAATGCTCTAGGCCAATCTTAGCCGTACACATTCTGCAATGAAACACTTTATTCCTTTATGATATGAATTGCTTACATGGACCCTAATTAGTTTTGACGGCATGATATTTATTACACATCAGTAGTATATTTACAGCAGATCTAAACATGTTAGACATTTACTTCGAATGGAATATGTTCAATCACTATGAAATTACATGATTTCAAGAAATGTATGGTTTTTCAAAGCATGCTCGATCTTGCTTATAATAACCGATAGTCGTTTTTTTCTCAGTTCTTGAAACCTGATTTTTAAAGCGGGAGTTCTTTCAAAAATGTAACTTTGGTCATCATTTACTCATTAGCTCTTGTCATTCCAAACCTGTATCTACTTTAATCCTTAGTGAAAAAGGAAGAAATTATGCAATTCTGTCTGTACTCCCTGCTTTCACTTTCTGATTCTAAAGATGTCTGAGTGATATTTATTTATTTACTGTTTATTTGTCATGACAAAGAGCCACAAAAACAATCTTTTAGATGCCACAGCAAGGCACATCCATCTTAAACTGTAAAAGCCATTTATATAGTTGCTTGTACATTGACTAAATGTATAGGGTCTAAATTAAAATTTTCTGTTTCTGTTAAGCTACATTATTATGTTTTTTTATATTATTGCGGTACGCTGTGATTTCCACCATTATTAACATATTTCAAATTAAAATTCTAGATAATATATTTATAATTGTCATTTTACAATGATTTGATATCATTTTAACGTTTTATTACTGTGTTCACTAAATTACTTGTTTGTTCCTTTAATACATGTGTTAAAATGTTGAATGTTTTGCTAAATGTTTATAATTAAATTATTAATGAAATTATAAGTTATTTAATTTAAATAGTTTTTCTTTTATTTAAGCATTTTTTCACAAACATTATCACAGACCATCAGCACTCCCTTTTGCTCCTCTAGTGGTCTAAAGTCCCAGTCTGAAAACCTCTGCACTTAATGCATAAATGTAAAAGTAAAACTGTGATCAATGGATTCCTATATCATATGGACAAAGAATAGCTCAAAATGTCATATTTTGTCTTCCACAGAAGTTTTGGAATGACAAGAGGGGCAAGCAAAATGATATTTCTGAGAACTAACCCATCTGATTTTCTAGAAGCACAAACACAGCACATCTGAGAACAAACGTCTGAGCGTCAGGTCTATGAATCCAGTGTAATGGCCTCAGTCATTCCTAAGTGGTAAGGCAAGCTCAATGACTCACATGTGCGAGATTGAGTCCACCACATCGACAGATTCAGACTCCCAGCGTCCTCCCCGCAGGAGTTGGGCGAGCTGTCGGTGGTGACCACTGGAGATTTGTCCTGATTCTGCAGGTTGAATATTTTCGGGAGAGACGCCAGGGCCAGCGCCGAGGCCGGGGACGGACCGAGCAGCCGCAAGCGCAAAGCCTTCGCCGAACGATGGAGGTCACCGATGAAGCAGTAGCAAAAAGGGTTGAGAGAAGAGTTAGTGAGGCCCAACCACTGTGCAAAGGGTCTGGTCTGTAGGAGCCAGTCTGGTGGATGGCGCAGCTCACGGTCTAGCCAGATATCAGTCACGTACATAGGCAACCAAGAGAGAGCGAAAAGTAACACCAAAGCTGCGACCATACGTGCAATCTGTCTGCGCCCTTGAAGCCTGGTTTCATGAAGAGCCTGAGAACGAGGGTCCAGTTCAGTGAATCGACCCTCGCTGGCAGAGCTGCGCAGCCGGCGGCATGTCAGAAAGGCTAAGGTGAGATTAAATGTAACAGGGAGGCAGTAGAGGGCGCTGAAGAGCAAGACGTTGTATGCCTGACGCAAGCGTGGCTGAGGCCAAACTTCTCCACAGACAGGTAACACGATGGCCAGACCGTCAATCAAAGCGACTTCATCACGCCTGGTAACAATGGCGACTGGCATGCAGATCACTGAGGAGATGAGCCACACGATGGTGACAGAGGCCAGAATTCGTCTGCGAGTGAAGTAGGCATGGGATTGCAGTGGCGAGTGAACTGCGTAGTATCGGCTAATGCTGATGACTGTGATGCTCAGGACACTGGCGGAAACAGACACTGCTTGTGTGAAGGGCACGGCACGGCACAGGAAGTCTCCGTATATCCATGGTGTGTAGATACGGTGGCCCAAGGTGACGGGCATGCACACACAGACCACCGCCAGGTCACACACGGCTAAGTTTATTAGCAGACAGCGGGTGGCGCTCACGCCCGACAGACGTACACTTCCATGCTGGCCCAGTAGGACTTTGAGGGACACGACATTTCCAAAGAAACCCACGAGGAAGGAAATGGAGTACAGGACGGTCAGAATAATGGTACCAGGCTCTCGGATGGTGAGGAACAGCTGCCATTCTAAAGCGGCGTTATCCTGGAGGAAGAAGGTGCTGTTGAAGAAACTGGCTGACGAGGACCTGCTTTTGTTTTGAGGTTCACGTTGAAGGTCGTAGAGTTGGGTTGGTGGCTGATCTGGGGTCAGATTCATTGTTGTTTTCCTGTGACGTTGAGTGGGTGAACTATGGCAGAACTACATCAGATCTAAACTACATGGTAACGATTGAAATGTTCTACCTTACTTTCAGGTACCAGAGTTTCCATTTATAGACAAAAAATCTTGAAGACCATGGAAAACAGGACGGTCTTAAATCCATGTTTTTTTTCTTTGTCAATTCACAAGCCAGTGCACAATTCAGTCTCTTCTTCCACACTGTATCAAATACAGAATTCACCTTTACCTCCTCAGACAAGATGGTTGGCTACAAAAGAAAATTAGACCATCTGCTTTTTTCTGAAATATCTCTTCTTCTTTTCTTTGTTTTCTTCCATCACACCTTAATGTCATCTGTATCATGTATAACCTGAAAAGGGACAGACAGACAGTTATACACTGATGTGCATGCATGCATTCATCTATTCACTGAAAAGGCAACCAAAAACGTACAAGTAAAAGCTTTCCAAATCCTTTAATTTATTCATACTTCAGATCTCATGCTGCTACACCCATTCATGTGCATATAAGGGCAACCGAGATTCCAACTTTAAAGGGCTAACACTTGGAAATGACATAGAAAGGTTTTGTACATTGTATAAATAGCTTTACGTTCACACAAAGCACCTGTCAAACTGACATGAACTCATAGCCTATAACATTTCATGCATTAAAACTCTTTTGGTTACCATTTTTTTGTTTTATGTATATAAAATAATACTAAATGTAATATAGAATCAAATGTATGCTGATTAATTTAATTCCTACGATCATTTGTTTACCTCAAAACAGATTTATTGAGATTCATAAGCAGCATTTGAAAACCTTAAACCCTCTATTAAAATACTACTCTATTAAAATGCTACTATCTTTTTTTTTTTAACTATACATTTTATAACAATGACACATTTAGCAGTCGATCCAGAATACAGTTCATTTTACGCACAGTTGAATTTGAAATGGGTACTTACCCAAACAATTAAAGGCTCTGAAGTATCTTCAAATTGGTGAAAAGTTATGTCAAGATCAACTTATACATTTTCCACCAGACTTCCATTAAATCCAGCGCGGTGATGCTTCGGTTACCTGTTCACGACCTCTGGTAAAGGAGATGAGCTTTCGGCTGAGCTTCAAGCTTTAACTGTGCGTGATATTTGCGCGCATGCGCCTCCTCGCGGCAGCATAAAGTCACTGCTGAAGCTACAATCGGTCATCAGCTGTGCTTTACTCCTCACTCGGTAACCTGCTGCCTTGATTGAAGCACTTCCAGATGCCCAGATGTCCGAATTAAATACTTAGGATGTAAAATAATTAAATGTAAATAAATTGAAAAATGTTAAAAATACAAAAGCCTACCTGAACACCCCACACCACTTTTATTCCTTTAGCTGGAAAATTACCCCCTCACTGAACCCACATGATTATAAAGTGTTTTTTAACCCTATTAATGTACTTGAATTAATCTGTTGCGGTAATTCTAATGTAGTAGTAGGCTACATAGCTAATAGCCTACAATAGTAATATAAATATAAAGTTTTCTTTTTATAATTATGTTTTAGGAGCTTTTCACCTTTATTATGATAGGACAGTAGAGATTTCAGACAAAAGCATTGGGAGCACAGACAGGGGAAGGATCGGCAAAGGACCTCGAGCCAGGAATCGAACTCGGGTCACCTTGAGCATATCGGTGCACAGTACCACTAGGCTATTGGCACCAACAAATATAAAGATTTCTACAACAATATTGATTAACTGTTGAAAAAACTAGCCATATATTAGAGTATTAGTCTATCAGTTCACAGTAATCAATAGTAGCCTATGCTGTAGCATTCATTAGTTGAAAATAATATAATATACTGCATAATAGCCTACCGTAAATTACACTTAGCCTAGTATGGTTCAAAAATGTTTAAGTGATTTAAAAATGTATCAATTACCCTACCTTATAATTTGTATTTAGGCTATCATCCTCCATTACCTTATAGCTATTTTTATAAAAAAAATAAAAGAATTGGCTGTCAATCATCAAAGATTTCTCTTGTGTAAAATGAAAACATATCAGCAACTGAAAAACCCAGCTCACATGTAGCTACTTGTGCTCAGATGTAGAGCTAGAATACCCGTGCAGATCTTGCCCATCCGTTGATTAACTCCCACTCCGTTAATGTGGACAATACTTTCTCCTGTCAGCCCAATTCATTTGATGTTGCTTGTTTTAAATTCATCACGCTGTAGTGTTTCCATTTTCTGGCACTACATCTGTGAATTTCAGTGCTCCATCTGTGCCAACAATTTCGGGTATTTCGCCATTATCAGATGTAATTAAACAAACTGTGACCATCGTGACAAACGTCGCGGACAAAAATAAGGTACAGTACATTTGAATTTTTAAATTACGGTTATTAATCAATATTTTCTCTCAATTATGGTTTCACCTGTCGAGTTTACCGTTACCGCGAAAAAAGAAAATTAGCGGGAAATTGCAGGGTTTAAACAGGTAGGCTAACCGTCGCGTCGACTGACTAAGTTTTCTAATTAGTTACACATAATAAATTTAAGAGTTAAAACGTTTTAGAAAGTGACATATACAATGGGCAGGTGAGAATTACATATTATTTGATCAATGTATTGTGCTTTTGTGTTTCTGGTGGTTCAGTTGAAGCCAGGGAGCCTATGACTTCTCTTTTTTTTTTTAACCCGATTCATTATTTGCTATACGAAAAAGTTTTTACGTCATTCACATGTATTTTTGATAACCATGACCGTATGTTAAAAGAATTATCATATGAGAAATTTCTTAAATGCCAAATCAAAGTCTACGCTAGCAATATTGATGTTCTCTGTTTAGTTTATAAGTGGCTTAAACGTTTGTATAGACCATTTCAATGTGGTCATGTCATTGGCCCATGAACATTTCCTGCTTGTTATCAAACTATTTCATAACTGTAACAAGAGGCAATTCAATCATAACTTAATGTTAAAACAGCTATTATAACATTATTTATCAATATGTGGCTCTTTTTGGATTCTCGGAAGCTATAGAAATTAAAAATGTAAAACAGGAAATACGTTGGGACCATTGTTTTTGTTTACATCCCTCAAAATGAGCATTTCATGAACAACACAAGTTTAGACTACTTTCTCTATGGCATTTAAACATATAGCAGTTTATTAACAGCCCAACTGCATTTTTTGTAGTTGTACTACAACATGGTCTACTTTTGAAATGTATGCCTGCTCACAGACTTTCATGCAGTTTTCAAACAAACAACTGTACAAATTCTCTTCAAGAACTTTGGCATACCTTCAAAGCTTATTTCTTTTCATTTTAAGCGTCAAGATTTTGCACCCCGTTTTTTCATTTTGTTAGTTTTTTGTAGCGCAAATCTTGATAAATGCATATCTCAATAAAGTGATTTTTCTCTGTTTCCAGGCACTGATGCTCAACACCCTGCACCAGATAAGTTCATTTTAATATATTATTAAAACATTGAATCCAGGCTCAGAAAATCAAGTTTTCTGACATGTACAACATCTTGAATCACAAATGAAAAAACATAAAGAAAACATGAAAAAATCCATAAGAATTGTTATCAAAACATCAATTTATGACGAATCATTCGAATCATTCACATTTAGAAAGGAGTGAGTAGGCTCATCTGTTATGGTCTATACAATAGAAAGCTAACAATACGCTAGAAAAAGAAAAAGTGTACATTTACAGAAAGAAAGGTTACTGTATGAAAATGTTAAGAAAGGCAGAATATTTCCTCCTCGTGTTTCCTTCAGTCATGCGACTGCATCGTATGGTACAGAATCATAGATCCGAACATTTGGATTGTCTCTACATGATGGTTAGTGGTTGAATACATACCATAAAAGACTCACGTGTTTCAGAGCAGTTTTACATTGTGTCTATTGAGTGTTAAGGTGCATTTTTATCCACTTGCATCGAGTGTAAAACGACTCCAGTAATATTCTGCTTATGTGAAACGTAGTGTTGCATTGTTGCTTTTGTGTTATTTTGTGTGGTAACTAAGTGGTTAAAGCATGTCTGTGCATGAGATTTCAGCGTTAGGGATACAAGCCCTTTCCTGTTGGCATCTGAACACAGCGTCCATTTTAGTTGCATGGAAAGAAACCTCATTCGACAGAAGGTGAGACAAAGTCATAAAAGTTACAGCATTATAGCATTTTCCAGTTTAAAACGACATTTCTACCTGCTAATGTAATTTATGATATTTATTAAAATCAAAATGAATCCATAAACACCTACGTTCAAGAATCAAGTTGCGATGTCTCGAGATTGGCTTCGGATGCCACATCTTACGAATGATAACATTAGCTGTTGACTGGCATGTCATGACAAACGTCGAAACACTGTAATGTCAGCCTTATGAGACTGGATGCAAGTAAATGAAACCAACAATACTGCACTTGGTAAAGACAGCTAGGTTATCTTACACTACATCCACACAAGTCTTACTTAGTGACTGCATGACAAGGAGGAACTTTCCTCAGTTTCATTGTCCCCATCAGAATTTGTTTTTTATCCTTCTCCCGCGGAAAGGAGGCGAAACCACAAAAAGTCCAGTAAGTGGCACACGTCCAGTGTCCATATTGCAGATCCATCAACACCACAGAGAAGTGTTTCCCCATAAATGCGAAACAAAAATAAGAACAAGGCTGACCATGGTGAAAATAAAATCCGATTCACTACAAAATTAAAATCTCCTGATAAAAATAAAAAAGTGAAGCCTGGACAACATGCCTAAACCGAAAACGAAAATAAGAATGTGGGGAGGCATTTCTCTTTAAGTCCAGGTATCCCTTCTTCGCCTTTTCCACTCCACGCAGATTTTCCTCCGTTAGAAATATTCACATTTAAAGTGTGCACATACACACACGAGCACCCACAAGTGTATTCACAAATTCAAGTGATATGTCTACAAAACATGTACTATTATTTCATCACAGAGTTCATTGACGATTATTTTTTCTTCATCACTGCAGCTCTAAGCCACGGCAAATGTCAAACTGCACTGTTACAGAGAAGATTAGTGCATCGAGTTTGTAGTGTTGCTCATTTTTTTGAAAGTACAAAAACACTATTTACAAAGAGCAAAGCTCGTGAGTTGTGCGGTTTTAAAACACACTCACTAATGCACAAGGCAAACACTCCACTCGCACAAACACACTGTTAATGTGCTGTGCAATTGTTTCCCTTCTACAATAAAATACTGGGTCACACTTTACAATAAAGATCCATTAGTTCATGTTAGTTAATGCATTTACTAGCATGAACTAAGAATGCATTTATTAAATATAGTTCAACATTTACAAATGCATTATTAAAACATGTTAACATTAGTTAACGCACTGCTAACAATGAACAAATACTTTCATTAACATCCCAGCAAGCATTTTTGTTTCTAAAAGATGTCTAATAGACGTCTAAACATCTTGGCTAAAACAAGGCTAAATTTGGGCTGTCACTGAAAATCTAATAGACTTCTAAGAATAGGCCAAAACTAGACTAGTCATCAAATAAACAGAAATGAATGCATACACATATGAAGTCTGTCTAATCTGTCTATTTGACGACTAGTCTAGTTTTGGGCTATTCTTAGATGTCTATTAGATTTTTACTGACAGCCCAAGTTTAGCCTTGTTTTAGTCAAGCTGTCTATGTTTAGATGTCTATTAAACACAAAATTGTTTGCTGGAATACATGTAATATATGCATTGTTCATTTTTGGTTCATGTAAGCAAATGCATTGGCCTAGATTAACTTACGGAACCTTATTGTAAAGTGTTACCAAATACTGAATGTGCATAATGGCTCAAAGGCTTGATGGCTGTCAATTCACACTGGGTTACACCATAGATCACACTGTACTGTAAATACAAAGAGTAGCCTTGTAAATCCACAAGTATGGAATTCAGTGAACTCATGAACATTTGTAAACGAGTAAATGTCTCCTTCAACATCGAATAGCAATGACGGACACCTTGTATTGTGGCTGTAGTAGCAGAACGCTGCCATATTGTCAGGAACTGCATCATTAAAACCTAAAAACAGTGTAATTTTGCAAAATACTTAAAAATAGAACTCCATCATAAAATCAAATCATCTTAAAAATGACAGTGGTAAAAACCATTATCGTGGTCCTGCAGTCCTTGCCAATATGGCTGCCCTGAGAGACTCTCTTTTAGGGTAGTATGGGAGTTACTGTGCACACGACTGAGAGAGGAGTCCTCCAGAAGAGGGCAGTGTAGTTGCTGTGATGCATTGGGGAGTAAAAAATGGCAGTTGGAATTAAGGTTTGGCAATAATGGAGTCTTTAAAAAGCCAAAGCACATGAGTACGGGCGACTGATTCCAATCGGATATAAGGATGGTAGGGTAGTTTTTGTTAACGGAGACAAACTTCATACTAGTGGACTTGACAGGTAGATGGCTATTGGTTACGCATTCGAGGGTGGTTAATGGATGGCGGAGTGGGGCCGGTGGATGGCTGAATTTGGTCGGCTATTGGGAGCTGAGCGGCTGGTTAGGTCTGGTCGCATGTTGGGCTCCAGGCCGTTCTGGGATTCTGTTGGCCTGGACTGGTCTGGGCGGCTGGTTGCCAGATATTTGGCCCTCATGCTTGAGGTGTACTGCAAGACAGGGTGAGAAAACAAGAGGAGGGAGGACACCATCAAATCATTCTGAAGAGTGTACTTTTATTAAAAGTACGATACAAAATGGCAAAAATAAAAATGTTATTAAAACGAGGAAAAGTTAGCATCTATTTGAGCATTAGGACAGAGTATAGCTGTAGCGTCTTACAAACATAAAGCACATATAAATATGAACCTCATTCTGTCGATCTCACTAAATCACTCACATGCGTGAACAGACAAATTGACAGTCATTTGGACAGCCTGATGGTATTTTTAAAGCCAAGAGTTACTGTGATGATGCATATTATCATTATGTGATAGGATACTTTTCTCCTCGAGACTGGCTTCTGAGTGCAATTTCCATTACAAGAGTGCAATTAATGTAAAAATGAAAACAAAAATAAAAAGTGTGACACCATGACAAATAGAAATGAAGACAGCAGTGGATAAATAAAACACATATAGATACAGAAAATGCAGCTATATGTGGGAGAATGTTCGGGGTGAGGTTATAATGTAAGACACTTTACAAACAGACATGCATGAGGGATGTTTCTCAGGTGGGTTAGAAAGATACAAAATTCATGCATATTTTGAACCATAAAATCCAGAGAAGGAGAGACTATTCCATTATATATCAGCGATTCCAATTCTAACAGAAACAGGGATCGATAAGCAGCATCCTGGACCATGACGTTATTGAGAAACAGGTTGTTGGGTGGTCTCTCCAGTCTGGAGTTTGAATTCGCATGCGTCACGTCCAGGGCCCATAAACAAAAAAAAAATCTAAAATCAAAAGGAAAAACACTTAGAAAGTAAGACTGAGTGAGAGCAAACGTCAAAGAAGAGATCAAAGTGTTCTCGTTTTCTGAACTCAAACTAATGGGAAGATGAAGGATGTCCTCGCATGCCAAGTCTGATTAAAAAGAGCTTCCCTGCCCCTTCAAAAAGAAGTACCATGCTCCCTTATTCACTGCGCATGGACCAGGAGAAGAATTGTCTGGTCTCATCTTGGACTATTCATGCAATCATGCAAACTCCAGGATTCTGTCAAACCCACTTCCACTCAGTGAGGGGGCCTTGAATTAAAAAATAAGTAAAAACATGAATGCCATTTCTGAGGAATAGTCTACCTATAATCTATTGCCATTAACCCCGAAACCATACAATGGTCTCTCATAGAACACAAAAGGAGAAATTTAGAAAAAATGTTCATGCAGTTTTTTCATACAATGCATGTGAATGGAAATGGACACTGTTCGGTATCAAAATGACAAAAAGCGCCTTTAAAATGCCCTAAAAGTAGACTAAACAAACCTTGTAATATATTAAAGTCTTATAAATTGCTTTGTAAGAAGAATATACTCAATTACAGAAAACCTTCCCTCTTTTTACATCTAATAGTGTTGTTATCGGATTGCAAAAAATTCAATTCATACCTATTCTGAATATTTGAAAGCATTTCAGTACTCATTTTCCACTGTACCAATCCATCGGTACAATTCTACTTTCTCTCCTTGTTCTCTCAGATGTATCAGGAGGATTTTTAATGCAGATTGGCTTTAAGAAGCATTTGTATGCAACTCTTTGCAATCATGAAATAAAATAGTATACTATGAATTCCCCCGTGGTATTGAAAATTGATTTTTACAAGGTACACTATGGCTTCAAACTATTTTAATTTAGGCTTGACCTGTTTAAACGTCTTTCACAGAGCTTTTTTTGTCATATTTGGACCACGCGTCCTTCCCATTGGCATTTACATTGATTGTATGGAAAAGAAAACCTTTCGTTTCACATTCCAAGGAAGAAGAAAAGCAAATGATGACAGAAATTTGGCTGGTGCACCTTGTTGATTGTGATGACTTTTTTTGTGTGGCGGAGACGACTTGTAGTTAGTGTCGCATACAGGCTGCCAAAATGACCTTCGAGACTCTTAATATGTGTGTTTGCGATTACAATGATCATCTATATGCTAAATCTATCCTAAAAGCTAAGTTTTACAGTTGTCAAAGCTTGCAAATACCATATATACTCATCAGTAAAGGCCTGTTTCACACCAAGAACGATAACAATATTTGAGTATATTTGACAACTAAACCATAACTGTGTGTTTATTCGCATGCTGCAGTTTTAAAGTAACAAAAGTGAATGAACAGTTGGTTTATATTTGTAAAAACAACAAAGAAAATACAGATGATTTTGGGAAAATGAGACCAAAGGATTTGGGACACAATTTTGTCTGCAGTTTCAAATGTGTGAGTTATTTCAGTTTTAAAGAATTCTGTTTGGCTGTGTCAGTGTTGTATCTTTCTTTATCTGGAATTATTTTCTGAAATATTGTTATTTTTATAGTTCTCTAAACTGTTTATAGTTCTCTTAAATTATGTTAAATTTAGAACAAGTCTTAAAAATGTAGCTATAATTTTTATTCTTGGTGTGAATGGTCTTTAAGATGCATGCATAAAAACTGTCACAGTAACTTCCTGTAAACAATTTAGGGCCACTACAATCACGTTTATGTCAAGAATGGGGCAGAGCTTCAGGAAGATCCATGCCATCTAATACGTGTATGTGTGAGTCAATGTGTGAGACTGTGCTTAACTGTGACTGTACATCTACAGACATGTAGTAGAGTGTTTGTGTAAATGTGCTTGTGCACTTACTGACGGCGGGGGGGATTCTCTGCCAATGAGTGGCGTGTTCTCGCACCGAGGGGTCTGAAAGTTAGCATTCTGGCTCCTGCGTCACAAACGAGACACCAGTTACTCTGACTCCCTCTTCATGGGAGGGATGTCCACACCGCGATGCTCTAAACTTTACAAATCTGACAGAAAGCTTTGAATTGCATGGTAGGAGTAATGCGCAAAGCCATTGAGTGATATCACTATGCACTATATTGAACCATATCCACTAGATAGGTATCGTTTGGATTGAGTAAAACGCATAGCATAAGCTGAATTGTCTACTTAGAGTTTTTCATGCCATAATATGTTTGCCATTTAGGAACTTATAATATATATATATATATATATATATAGTTTTATTTATTAAAACTAAGGATGCACCGAAATTTCAGAAATTTTTGGGACAAACGTTTTTGAAAAGCTAAAAATCACTGACCAAAACAGTGAAGTGTAATTAACTTTTCTGAACATTTTTGTGCCATCACATGGAATAAAAAAGTTCAATGTGTCAAATGTGTTGGCTGATAATATTTGAATCGACACTGATATAGACAAGATTGAGCTTTTAGTTGGCGCAAGTCACAAATATTTAAAATATTGTAATTTTGAAACTCACCAATATTTAAGTCCTGCCATTTAATAACCACAAGAAGTTTTGTTACTTTAATGAGTGTTTCAACCACAGAAAGGTGTCAGTTAATCAGCTCATGAACAATAATGTTACATTTTTACATGAGGAAAGCAATTCAATGTCCTTGTTAGTTAGCTAGAATAATCTATAATTATAATTTTGGTAATAAAGGTGATCTATGCGAATTTTGCCAAATGATGTTAATATTTAAAAACACCAAAAGAAACACGCCCATAACCCAATAAGACCTTGTCCCTTTTTGAAATCTCAAGTGTCTTTAGTGTTTTGGGACGCTGTGTTCAAAAGTGTTTTTCAAATATTGCTTAGTCCACATTTAATAATAATTAAAAAGCCTGATAGTAACAATAAGGTTTTGTTTTTTAAAATACAGTATATATATTTCGGTCAATTTTTAGTTTCAGCTTAGAATTTTCATTTCGGTGCATCTCTTTGACAAACTTCTAGAAGTAAAACCCATGCAGTTTTAACAACTGATCTTAAACCTACTGTAAATACAGCAAAGCTCATGCAGTAATCTATGCTAGCGAGCCTATGCTACAGGACCCGTAATAGCGGCCCGGTCCCTCAGATCCAGCCCATGCATTAGGATGAGGTTAGCGTGGCTACACTCACATGTACTCAGTGACTGGTGCGTTGCTGACAGTGTGTGCCGCAGCGGGGAGACTAGCCTCACTGCCGTAGGTGCTGCTGCCACAGCTGTACAGGCTAGGCATGTGCACGCGGTACAGGTTATCATGCGGCGCTCGCGAGCCGAGAGTGGCCGAAGTCTCATCACCATCCTCCTCCTCAGACCTTCAGACAAATGAGCACAGGTCAAACACGTGCCCCTGGGTCAAAGGGGAGCGCAGAAGGGCTTCACCTTCACGCCATGCCTAATTAGACTCTATACAGCATATTGATGGGAACTGCCAAGATTACATGAATCATGCAATTGTTTTCTCTATTTTTTGTTTACATGGCAAAGGGGAAAGTTCATTTAAGAGTGAATTCTTCAGATCTGTGAGGTAAATATATATCAAATTTAGAAGTAAATCTACAACCCCAAATCAGAAAAAGTTGAGACAGTATGGAAAACGCAAATAAAAAAAAGTAGTGATTTCTAGATTAACTTTGACTCGTATTTCATTGCAGACAATACAGCAAACATTATTTAATGTGTCCCTCATGATTTTTATTGGAGTTTTTTTTCCAAAATAAACACGTATACCAATTTTGGTTCTTGCAACACATTAAAAAAAAAGTTGGAACAGGAAAGCATTTACCACTTTGTAATGTTGCCATTCCTTTTCACAACACTAAAGACGTTTAGGGATGGAAGACACCAAGCGATGAAGTGTTTCTGGTGTAATTTTGTCCCATTCTTCCTGCAAACGTCTTAAGGTGGACAACAGTACGGGGTCTTCATTGTCACATTTTGTGCTTCAAAATGCACCACACATTCTCTATTGGAGACAGCTTGGGACTGCAGACAGGCCAGTCAAGTACCTGTATACTCTTCCTCTGCAGCCAGGACTTTGTAATGTGTGCAGAATGTGGTTTTGCATTGTCTTGTTGAAATATGAATAGACATCCCTGGAAAAGAAGGCAGCATATTGTGCTCCAAAATCTCTATATAGTTTTCAGCATTATTGGTGCCATCACAGAAGAATAAGTTAGTTTTTCCAAGGGCACTGACACAACCCCATACCATTACAGATCCTGGCTTTTGGTTGCTGATGATAATTTTCTTCTTTGATCTGGAGCACACAGTGTCCATTTCTCCCAAAAAATACCTGAAATACTGATTAATCTGACCACAGTACACGTTTCCACTGTGTGATGGTCCATCACAGATGCCTCCAAGCCCAGAGAAGTCGACGGCACTTCTGGACACTGTTAACATAGGGCTTCCTTTTGGCACAGTACAGTTTTAACTGGCATTTGTGCAACTGCGTATTGTGGTACTTGACAAAGGTTTGCTAAAGTAGTCCTGAGCCCATGTGATGATATTGCTTATAGATGAATGACGATTCTTGATGCAGTGCCGCCTGAGGGATCGGAGATTACGGTTGTTCAGCTTAGGCTTGAGCCCTTGTACTTTATGCACTGAAATTCCTCCAGATTCTTGAATCTTTTAATTATGTCATGCAATAATGAAGGTGAAATATCTTAATGTCTTCCTATCTTTCTTTGAGGAACATTGTACATTGTTTTTAAACATTTCAATAATTTTCTCACTTATTTGTTGGCAAACTGGCGAACCTCTGCTCATCTTTTCTCTTAAAGGACAAGACCTTTCTTGGATGCTGCTGGATGCTGTACCAAATCATAATTACAATCACCTGTTGACATCACCTGTTTCAAATCACATCATTATTTAACCAATTTACCTGATTACTAGCCCTAAATTGCTCCTGTCCCAACTTTTGTTTGGAATATGTTGCCGGTCTGAATGACATTAAAGGATGTTTATTTACAAATAAAATGAAGTTGACCAGACAAAACATGAAATATTTTGTGTTCATATTGTCTGCAATGAAATACAAGTCAAAGTAAATTTGGAAATCACTACTTTCTTGTTTTATTCGAGTTTTCCCATACTGTCCCAACTTTTTCTGATTTGGGGTTGTATATCTTACTCAACCCAGAGCAGGGGTTTTCAAACTGGGCTATGGGGATACAAGAGAGTGCTGTGGGGGTCAATGGAAATATTTGGGGAGAAAAAATAAAAATTTAAAACAAACAAATAAATAGATAAATTAATTAAACAAATGACTAATGAATGAATTGTTTATCTATATAAAAATAATTTTATATAAAATATTTTATTTATATAATTGGTTTAAAAGAAATAGCTAAAGTTTTTATGTAAACAATCTAATAGCTATTGATGCAAAAATATAATTAATGTAAATGTAATAATTAATGTAAATGTAAAAGATTTGATTAAAAAATCTGATTAAAACAAATAATAAATACAAATTAGAATAAAATAAATAAGTAAATAAATATGATACTATAATGAGTAGAAAAAATTATTGAACTAAATATTTCCTAAATAACGTTAATTATAAAAGAAACTACACATTCTAGAATGGGGTCGTGTATATGATGATCATATTTAGGGGAATAAATATGTGGAATCTAAAAGAATGAAAACCCCTGACCTAGAATCACTGCATGCATTCAGATGAAATCTCATCCAACTTCACGCTTACACTGAGTAGAACAAATCAAATTCTTTTAGCCAACCAAGTGTGTTTTTAAAGACATACAGCATGATAATTGTCCATGATGGTATTTAATAAATACATATTTTATAAAAAATATTTCACAATTTCAAAATATTATTCTGAGAAACAACTTTTAAATAGTGTTATTTCACAGTATTACTGTTTTCTATTCAAAACAAGTGCAGCAAAAATGCAGCCTTGATAAGGAATAGGGATTTAAATAAAATTAAAAAAAAATATATATATATATATATATATATTTAAAAAAAACAATTCTTGCCCCCAAAACTATGATAAGTAGTGTACATAATGATATATTTATATTATATTCATATTAAATAAAAACTCTTGACTCTAAAGCCACTTTCAATATAAATTATTTTAAATGCTTATTCAATATATTGAATTTAAACTTATCAGCAAATAGTCTAACTGCCAACCGTTTTGTCTTTCTTCTTTATTTAAGATGTGTATATTAGATAAAACATTAAAAAATACATCAATACATGTTACCCAGGACCACAAAACCCCAGTCATAAGAGTAAATCTTTTTGAAATTGTGATTCATACATTATCTGAAAGCTGAATATATAAGCTTTCCAATGATATGTGGTTTGTTAAGATAGGGCAATGTTTACCTGAGACACAACTATAAAAATATCTAAATACTGAGAAAATCACAGTTTAATTACCTTCAAATTTCTTAGCAATGCATATATTACTAATCAAAAATTCAGTTTTTATATTTTTATGGTAGGAAATTTACAAAATGCCTTCATGAAACATCTTCTTTACTTAATATTTTACGATTTTTAGCATATTTGATTTAGAATTTTGGCTATTCCTACAAATATACAAATATATGGTTACATGGTTTTGTGGTCCAGGGTCACAAATATATAAATAAATAACTCTAAACAATACTATAGCCATAAAGGAATATAGCCAAAATAATGCAACTCAACAGAACTTAAATAAATAAATCTAAATAAAACTACTATTGATGTCCAACTGCATGTCCAATGGATTGTCCTCAGTAACCATTGAACGTCTGAAATCATGCATTAAATCAAGAAACAACCACCATGTGTCAGATTTGAAACGTAAAGAAGGGGTATAAAATAAAGAAACAAAAAAGAAAAAGTGGATCTGTGAAGGTGTAGATTTGGATGCCACTTATGCTCAAAAATACCCTTTTTTTAAACTCTTTTCCAAACTCTCATCAACCACATTCCCAGCATGTTCCAATGATGATGATACTCTTCACAAAAAGCACATCAGCCCTGCTTGCAGTTCCAAAAGAGTCCAAAGGGAGGCAGCGTCTTCCAGCAAAATACAGCAGTCTGCCTTTGCACCGAATTTAGAAACAGGACTCTTTGTTCTTTCCTTTTGCATAGAAACACATGCACTAGTGCTATACCACGAGTCAAATAACAAACCTCCATCATACTCCTTTTTCCAAATGTGCTACAGTTTTTCTCCCATAAGCAAGCAATATTTAGGTTACCCATTAAGCGCTACACAGCGAGTGTGTCTCTCACACATACAGTACTACAGGGCAGTGGGTTTTCCAAATCTATGACACAAAGAGGGATGGATGACAAGACAACAGAAGCTACACACAGTCATGAGAAAGATGATTAATATGTGAAAACAGAAGGAGCAGATGTGAAAATAAAAGCATTAAACACACACATGACTGGCGGACAATTCTCTGTTCATCAAGTTGACCTGTGTTTAAAGCAGTTTTTGCCTCCTCCGGCCACCCCTAATGTCATTTTTGGCACATTTCCCCTCTCACCTCTTGCTCTGCCAGGTGTGTGGCACACTGCAAACGATGGAGCTAAACATTAGCGCGGTGACGAATGAGAACAGGACCAGATAAATGAGGCCCTCGACTCCATCATAACACAGTCCGGTCAGAGCCTGCACGTAGTCCTGTGAGACAGACACAGAAAAATTGCTTTAGTGGCAAATTTTTATTTGCACAGGAAGTACTAACACAATCATGGGAAGTAATACATGGGTTTTCCTTGAACTTTCATGTCCCAGGCGTTCTTAAAAATGTTTTTTTCTTATTCACTGCCTTTCAAAAGGTTGGGTTATTGTCAAATATATTATGACCCCTAGGCCTGCATTTCATAATACATAAAGTCAAATTTAGTGTACTACTTTTGACTAAATGGGAATGGGAGTGCTTACATGTTGTTTTTTTGTTGCCTTGATTACTTCTATTTGTAAGTGATTTTGAAAAAAAGCATCTGGCAAATGATTAAATGTTAATGAAATCATGCTGATTTGCTGCTAAAGAAAAGATTTCTTCTTATTATTAATGTCAGGGTTCCTACACAATTTACATTTGAAAATTCTATACTTTTCCAAACTCAAATTTACAAACTTCTCTACAGATTTTTACAAGTTCTCTACAGAACTTTTAAAATTCATCTGCCAACAAGTATGTAGCACTCCGAGTTAGAATCCTATGTATGCTATTATGTTGCCAAACTATTCTATCTAGCCAGAACTCATACAAGTCAGTTAACACCAAACCCAGTCAAGTTCAAAGCACAGCATTTTATTAAAAATGGAATGTCATTCATTCTTGTTGTCATGAAAATTTCAATAACTATAAGCCTTCAACAACCACGGAAACTGAAAGAGATGTTCATGTACAAATTACCTATTACTGCAGCAAGAAAACAGAGCTGAAGTCTTTTGACTTTGCTTCAGTGTTTGTTAGCTAAGGTTGTTTGTAAAGACTTTAAATAATGCCTTTTGTGAACATGTAAAAAAAAAAATCTGTCAAAATCAGTAACAAAAAAATAAAGGGTTAGTTTACCCAAAACTGGAAATCACAGATTTTATTAGAAAAATATTTCATTAGTGTTCATAAGATGAATAAACGTCTCTTTTCCAGACCTGGAATATCCTAAAATCAAATTCCATACTTCTTCAAATTGAATGGCAGTAAAAGCCAAATAGTTGTGTGCTAAGAAAAGTTATTGCAAGGCCTGTATTGCACATGGCATTAAAACATTGTGCGTATTTAGCAGACAATGTTAAATAAATGTTAACAGGGTCTTGTCAAAGTGGTCAAATGCATTCAGATATTTACAAAAAAATGACCTCATCTACTTATGATGCAAAAGACCAAAACATATCTTAATACCATGTTTAAACATAGAGGAAGGTCAACCAGCGGTAAATTTTTTTTTCTATTTTCATTTGGTCACTACACAGAATTGGCAATGTACTGTGAACACTTTTTGTCTTTTACTTTACACAAAAGGCATGTACCATGTGCAGGCTCCGACAGTCGACCAGGGCAGTGAGATGGTGGAGGGAGACTTCAGTGGAGTTTAACACCCCCTGCATCTCCTCAAGATTACTCTAGAGAGACAAAAAAAACATGAACAGATAAACATATCGAGAACGGCCATCCTCAAGCTCACTCTCGAAAACATCCGCAATCTCACACCTTTGTCTTGGGGAAATCTCTGATAGCTGAACGCAAGAGCTCAGAAACATCATCCTGCATCTCCACGAGGGCTTTGTGGCTCCCAGAGAGTTTCTGAAAATCAGATGAATAATGTATAATTCATGAAAGAGAACTGAAGAGGGATGATGAGACAGAGAACAGAGAGTAATTAAGTACCTGCTGAAATGGGTTGGTCTGTCCCATGCTGCACTTCAAATAATACTGCAGGATATCTATCATTAAAGATAAGCACATATTTAACAATGTTTTACTCACAATCACATAATGGTATTTCTGAACACCCCCTCGTCTTCTATTCTTCAACATACCAATAACTCTTAATCATATATATAGCTTTATTGTTATATATTACAAAATTTTACTGATGCAAACAAACAAAACTCAGCAGTAAATCTGTTGGCAGCATCGGATGCATCTGCCTCCCTTGAGTCACTGTGACCTGCTAGTTCATTATTTACTAAGCCATCTGGCTGAGATTACTGACAATGCCAACTAGCATAATTTGTTAAGATATCAAGTTTCTATTTTGTGTTTATGTGCGAGTATGAGTGTAAGTGAGAGAGAAGACTGCGAAAGCTCTAGATCAATCTGGACTCTGTTACTGTGCGTTCACGTGCTAGAAAGAGAGAGGAAAGAGGGAATGAGATGAGCATTAGTGAAATGACCTCAGGCAGAGGTTTAATGATTAATTAACCTCAATCATAGTAGGATAAAACGAATCCAAAAAAATCCACGTACTGGCCAAAATAATAGCAATTTTTTAATAGTGATTTTTATTATATACAGTGAAGCCCGAAAATGTTCATACCCCTGGCAAATTCTGACATAAAGTTACTGTTATTTAAACAACAAGTTTTTTTATTGACTGGAAATGACACAGGCTTCTCCCAAAAGAAAATAAGACGATGTACAAGAAGCATCATTGTGGAAAAAATATATATTTCTCAGCTTTTATTTACCTTTGAACAAAAAGTGGCAGTCAGAATTTGCCTGGGGTATGGATAATTTCGGGCTTGACTGTATATATTTTGTATCTTTGTTTGGTTATAAATACAGTTAGAGGCACTATTATTTTTGTTCTCCTTTGAAATATCAGCAGATTTACATTTTTGTAAATAATTTTTAAGGTCAATATTATTAGCCCCCTTTAGAAATTATATATTGTTTTGGCTACAGAACAAACTACTGTTGTCAAATGATTTGCCTAATTAACTAGACTTTCCTAGTGTAACTTCTTAACCTATTTAAGCTTTTAAATTGCACTTTAAGCTGAATACTAGCATCTTGCAAAATAACTAGTAAAATATGATGTACTGTCATCATGACAAAATAAATTAGTTATTAGAAAATAGTTATTAAAACTATGTATTATGTTCAAAAATGTGTTTCCAAAATCTCTCTGTTAACAACCACTTGGGAAATCTGAAAAAGAATTTAAATTTCACATGAGGAATAATAAATTTGTCTTCAATTGTGAAATTTCTGCTATGAAACTTGCATGCGCGCACAGGCTGATAGGTCACCTAATCTGCTCCTGCGTCTATAACTACATGACACAGGAGATTTTAAATGCCCAGCGTCATTTTATACTGTTAAGCTGCGGAGCGTTTTCAGAGACCCTCCTCCACCTCAGCTCCACCTGTGTTTAGATCTGCTAAGGGGGTTACATATATATTATGTTTGCAGCAGCAGTGTGTTATATTCTCAGACAGCATGTCTGTGTATATACCGGCATTAACAGGTCTCTGTACTTGCTCTGCCATAATAATCAAAGCAGCAGCGTAGCAGATCTATACCGCCAAGACCAAATACATCAACATTGCCATATACATATTCATTACCATACTAAATCCAGAGAGTGTTCATGACAGAAATATATTCATATGCTGATTTGGTGGTGCTCTTATTAATTAGGGATGTTGACCACATTTACATGGGTTAATATTATTTTGAAAACTGTGATAAAGAATCCTTGATAAATAAAAGTATTAATTTCTTACAAAAACTAAACCTTTGGAGCGGTAGTGTATTATTTAGCTACACAAAAATGAATATGCAAAAGAAAGTAAATACACAGAGGTGACATTATTTACAGACACAGCTGCAATTCTCTTACCTTCAAAAGATAAAACGAATGCGTTCAGTGGCCAATCATAAGTGTCTATGCAAATGTGAATGAGTGCTGATTGTGAATGTGTTAGGTAGAGGCTAAGAGGGTCATGAATCGCATCCCCTGTGGGAACTAATTAGCAATGACATTCATGTCTGTCCAGGAAAGCCAAAGTCTGAGAGCAGGATACAAAACCTGCTTTGTGCAGAAACACCCTTTAAGAAAGCCTCCTCTGCATAGCAATGCTGCAGGACGTTTTCAATGAATGAATTAAAACGTCTGTGAACGTACACCGTTTCTGAGGGGAGTATTGAGTTCAAAACTTGATATGCAACGATATGTGCTGCTAATCCAATGCATACAATTAAGTACTTTCTTCAGTCTGATCTCTCATATCACACACAGTATATTTTGGCAGTTGGCACACATACAGTATCTGTTGTAGTTATTTATCTTCATTTTAATGAATCAATATTCAATTCAATCATCTGGTGAAATTGTATTCATATCTCAATATATATTGTAGAAAAAGCACTGATGTCTATATATAGCATAAAAAACATGAATGAATGAACATTGCATGCCTCGTAATCACTCAATCAATGTTTCAGTCACAAGAAAACTTCAATAAAAGGAATATACAGCTTGTTAGTTCACTAAAGAAATGAACTCTAAACATTTATTATAGTTTACTTAACCGGTTAATGACTTAATTATGTACACGTTTGACTATATGATAATATAATTATAATTTGGTTTGAAAACAAATTATGAAAGCCACTGTGTAAATTATTATAGTGGAGTAGAAACAATTTTCTACTTAGATATGAATGTTAATGTAAACATCTAAATATAATTATAACTGCCTTAATTTACATATTTTAGTGACGATTATTATATTTTAAAATACATAACAATTAAATATAATAGTTTGGGCTCTGCTGTTAATTGTAGAGTTTAATAATTTCGTAATGTGCAAGTATTAAGGCTATATAGATGTAATTATGTTAAAATGCATTTAAAGCAACAATTTGTTGCCAAAAAAGGAACTAATTTTATGTTCAGTTTCATCGCTTCGCTGTACTTTAAGACTGAAACGTTGTTTTATGTACCACTGCTGTCCAAAATTTTCTACATTGTCTATATAATTTTTTTTCTTGTGATCAGAGCCTTGTCACAAGCATTTCAATGTCCAGTAAACCTTGTTTAAACTGTGCAAAAGACAAATAACATGGACCTGATCTGGGGGAGCACATACCTTGGTTGATAACGGCGTTCTCGCGTGTCACTTTGGTGATGTAAGAGTCAGGAGAAACACAAAAATCACTGGCACCCTGAGGAACAGACCAACACATGAAACACCCAAATACACAAAGCACAAACTCAAATACTATATACTGGCAAAAGACAGAAACACATTTAAATAATCAAAGTTGTAAGATTATGGATGAACTGAGAAATCACAATTTGTGTATTTAAAATAAAAATCACGATTCTAAAGTCAACAAAATAATTTGGCCTAACAATGCAACTGATACAATCTTCACTTGAAGCAGCAAGTAACTTTCCTATTGGGGATTTTAGTCTATTTTAATCACTTCTGTAGTCATCAGTGTTTATAAGATTGAATGGGTGTTTGAGTTGTGATCTTTTAATGATTAATCGTGCAGCTGTAGTTGAAGCATGTTTAAATGACCAGCATCACACATATGAACTTTTCATCTATAATTCCCATTTCAATAAATCATTAATTTTCATTTGTCTAAGGTCAGATTTGTTTTTATAAGAAAAAAAACAATTTTGTTAAGAATTTTCCCGAATTCTGCTCTCAAGTTTCTATTAATTAATAAAATATTGCTTAAAGGGGACCTATTATGCACCTTTTTATAAGATGTAAAACAAGTCTCTGATGTTTCAAGAGTGTGTATGTGAAGTTTCAGCTCAATATACCACACAAATAATTTTTTATAACTCTTTAAAATTCAAATGAGATTGTGCTCCCAGCCCTCTTTTCGAAATTATCATTAGTAGATATGGTGCTAAAACTAATGGCGGACGGCTGCTTCTCACTCAGGGTTGTTTATGCTAATGAGGGAGGAATCGTCACTAATGGGCGGGACTTTTTGTGAAGATTGATATAAAAAATATAATGAATTAATTTTTACCATTAGAGGCTGGCTATATTCACACACTGTTTAAACCACTTATAAAAATGATTTTTGCACAATAATAGGTCCCCTTTAAACAAAAAACATATATAATTTATAATAATAATAAGACATGATAATAAAAAATAATTGCAATGTATTTTGATAAAACAAATAAGCTCAGCCGTGATGAGGCAAGGCAAGGCAAGTTTATTTATATAGCACTTTTAATACACAGTGCCAATTCAAAGTGCTTTACATAAACAGGAATATTAGAGACAAGTATAAAAAAATAAAAACAAATAATAAAAGTGATTAAAACAGATTAAAATGTGTTAAAACAGGTTATAAAAGAATGAAAAAGAAAAGAAAGACATAATAGTGCGATCTGTTGGATGTAGCACAGTGCTCATTTAGTAAAGGCACAGCTAAACAGATGTGTTTTCAGTCTTGATTTGAATGTGCCTAATGTTGGAGCACATCTGATCATTTCTGGAAGCTGATTCCAGCGGCGGGGGGCGTAGTAGCTGAAGGCCGATTCACCCTGCTTTGATGAGTATAAGATACTTCTTTCTAAAACCCCAAGCTGGTGTACGTACTTATTACATATAATGGTAGTACCAATAATATAATAATATAATCTGGCTCTAGTGACTCTCTTTAGATTTCCACAGAGACAAACAGAAATTACCATGAAGGTCAATAGAATTAAAGATGCTAAATTTACTCACCACAGCAAAAGAAAACTCAAGCCCAAGTGAAGCCCAGCTGATAACCAGCGTCAGCACACCTAGAAAACAAACACTGAACAACAGAAACAAAAGCAAAATAAATTAGCACAGAAAATCTTTTGAAAGCAGTATGAAAAAGTGTTTAGTGAGTTGCATGTATAACAGAAGACATACTACAACCCCAAATCCGAAAAAGTTGGGAGAGTATGAAAAATGCAAATAAAAAAAGAAAGTAGTGATTACTTGAGTTTTTACATGACTGGCCTGTCTGCAGTCCCGACCTGTCTCCAATAGAGAATGTGTGGCGCATTTTGAAGTGCAAAATGCGACAATGTTTGCAGGAATAATGGGACAAAATTGCACCTGAAACACTTGGTGTCTTCAGTCCCTAAACGTCTTTTAAGTGTTGTGAAATGGAATGGCAATATTACAAAGTGGTAAATGCTTTACTGTTCCAACTTTTTTTTAAGTCTGTTGCAAGAACTAATATTGGAATATGTTTATTTAAAATATATATATATATATATATAAAAATTATAAGGAACACATTAAATAATGTTTGTTGTGTTTTCTGCAATGAAATACGAGTCAAAGTTAATCTAGAAATCCCTACTTTCTTTTTTTTATTTGCGTTTTCCATACTGTCCCAACTTTTTCTGATTTGGGGTTGTAAATTTTAATCTCATTTTAATTTTGTGGCATCATCTTTTAATAGTGGGACTAGTTGGATGTGCACCTAGCTATTATTCCTGTCACCAAAGCCTAAAAATTTCTACACTGCCTTTTTTTTTCCTGGTTGGTTTCTTTTAAAACTTGTTTAGACTCCCGGTGAGTAACCATCTCTGGAGTTAGTAAACATCTCTGGAGATTCAGACATCCTCCCACTGACCAAATGTGCTTCTAGATACACATGCGCCCTCAAACACTAATACAAACACAAACAAACACGCAGGAGGAGGTGTCTAATTGCAGCAGGAGTGAGAAAGTGAGTCAGAGGGAATCAAGGGAAGATCTTCACCCTCCCTCGTACACTAAATAGATTGTGTTTTGCCTGAATCCATCTCTCCTCTCTCTCTAATTCGTTCTGCTTCTCTCTTCCTCTCCATTTCTAAAAGCTTTCAGAGAATGGATCTCAATTTTGCATAGTTACAGGCTAAAAATAGGCTTTTTAACACAACGATTCCCAAGCCTGAAATGTATAAACTAAAATAGAAAAAAAAAACTATACAGTCAGGTGGAGGACTTTAACCAGAGGCACCTCCTGCAATGCACCAGGTAAACAAGAAGTCCCCTTTTTTTGGATTTACCTTGAAATTATGTGATCCTGTATATCAACAATCAGTCTTTTTCCATGAAATTCAATATTTTAGTTGTGAGTCAAAGTTAGTTACATTTACTCATATCATATTGATGTGTTTAGTTTAAATTCAGATCATTTCTCAACTCATTTTGCTCTTCTCTGCTACATTTATATCATCCTGCTAAATTCAATAACATCTATTAATTGATAAATAAAATGTATTTTTTTTCAAATTTATTATTATTATTACTACAATTTTGAATAGGTATTATTTGCTATATTTAAAAAAAATCTTATTATTAAATTTTTTTATTTAATTATTTGGATTATTCAGTTTTTCGTTAAATATTTCCATATAATTCATTTTCATTTAAGTTTTTTGTATATGTAGGATTTTTTTATTTAAGGTCTATAATTTTTATTTATATTTTACATCAAGTTTTTGGTCTAATGTTTTTTTATTGCAGTTTTTTTAATTAATACATTAAAACAAATTATTTTAAATAATATTCTGCATCAATAAGAAGTGTCTAACAGACAAAATGAAATCTTAATTTTATGGTACAAAAAATAAACTTTACAGACCATTTTGTGCTAGATTTCAGGGGTGGCTATAGTGTGAAATATTAATTAATACCATGTAAATCATTTTTGCACTCACCCAATCAAGATGCTTCTAGAGTTGCGTATGAGACCGACCAAAACAAGCAGGCAGATTACGACATCAAAGAGCAGCAGGCCCAGATAACCCAACCATCTACAAAACACACACACACACACATATATATGATCTTCTTTATAAAGTCATCCCAAAGCAGGAACAGGTATTACTGAAAAACTCTATTATGTGTGCCTCTGTCTACAATCCATCATTTGCGATGCCTTTGAACATTATGTCACACTAATTTCTGAATGTCAGCTCATTATATGAGGATGTGATAATGTCTTGACTTGGTAATTACCTGTACCAGTCATACTGCTCAGTGATGGAGGCCAGGTGATCCAAAGAGAGATCAGCACTGCTCCAGAAAGGCACCCCCAGCATCAGATTGATGAGCTCGTCCAGCTGACCCTGCAGTTTCTGGACGATGGACAGGTAGTCTGTCTGCTTAGAGTACACGGTCTCCAGTTGCACCAAACCCTCCATCAGGGTTTCATTCAGACTGCTTGTACTCTCTGAGACCTGGAACACAAACACACACAATTGGCTCAATGCATCAGATCCATTTTTTCTGCTGCCTCAATCAAATTGGCAGATATCATTTATGAAAGACTAGGTCAATGATTTCTGGAGCATTGCCTGCATGGCTGATTGCGGTTTAAAAAATATGAGTAAAAAGTGTTTTATCCCAGCATTAAACATTGTATACTTTTTTCTATTTTATTTAGCCAGAAATAGTACACACATTCAAAATAAGAATCCTGGTGTACTTTGGACTTGATTAAAACTAAATGTCCTGCAAAATGCAAAAAGGGCATTTATTTATTAGTTTATTATTACAGTAAAATAATTTTATTAATTACGCTAACTTTATGGCTTATAAATAATTATACAATTATTAGTTTTAGAGTTAGCAGATATATTTAAAACTATTTAAATTTTCATTTTTATTTTAAAAGACTTAATAATGTTGCTTAAAAATGCAGACATTTTGTGCCCCTAATTTTTAACATCTGCAGAAAAATTTGCTTGGAAACAAACAAGACAAATCATGAAAGTGAAACCTTCCATTGCACATTAGACTTTCTCTGGTAGTTGGTCGTATTGTGGTTACACAGGGTTCAGACGCACATCAATTACATTACTGTCATTTTGACATCATAAGTTTGAAAGCGAAATTGGAAACATTCAAGCCAATTAGAAAACTGAAGGGGGCGCATGGCGGAAAATATGGAGTAGTCGTGTTTTGTTGAGCTGCTCTCTGATAACACTAAATTTCGAATATAACTATCTTTCGTATCTTTATTTTATTTAAGAACTATCAGTCATATCTTGGATCTATTTTTAATAGTCGGAAGAAGGATTTCATTTATTTTCGTAACTTTTTATGTAAAATATGTCCTATATGCAACACACAATTAAAAATTTACCAAAAAAAGTGTTCATAAATGGCCATATATCAAATTTCCATAGGGGAAAGCCATTTCAAAACCCTGTTTGTTGTTAGCGGCTCCCTGACAACACAGATCATACACTAAATCTCCCTCAATGTTGTCGTAAGTTTATTTACCAATGTGAATATGAATATACTTAAAAAGGTTGTCTATTTGACCGTTTGCATTATGCATTTGGACTTAATGTAGGTCTCAATTATTTCTCAGGCTTTCTTACAGACAAATAAAATCTGAAAATGTATATTTTGATACACAATTGCTTCCTACAAGAGATCCTGGCCTGCCCATTACAACAATTACACTCTCAACCTTATGAATGCATTAACATTTAACAATCCTGCATGCTGGGAGTTGTAGCGATGGCCATGCAGATGAACTGAAGGAAGTTCAAATGTTCATCAAAGGGCAATAAACTCTCTAGTAACAACAGTTGGGTGTTCAGTTGAGGCAGTGATCTTTTGGGAACAAACAGTACTTTAGCGCCTCATTTGAAACCCTATTAGTTAGAGCTGTAAAATGACTATTGTTGGGGGTGAAGCGCTTGGAAAGGGTGGTGAAGTGTTTAGGACTTGGAACAGAAGGACAGCAAAGGGTCTTTTGGACCCATGGACACAGCAAAATGTTCACAGCTTAGAACAAACAGAAACATGAATGACTCACCAGTTTGTCGATGCCTGCCACTGTTTGGTTAGCGTGGCGCAAGGAATATGTCAGCCGTGTCACGCCATCGCACGTTTCGCCGTTTCCATAGAAACCGACTGCAATGCCAGCACTGCAGGAAAGCGATCAAAATTGGAATTAGCTCATATGAATGTGGCAGACTCTTTTACACAGGCTGTAATAAAACACTCTGTGTGTCTGTATTCTAAAAGGCTAAGAATACATAAAAACCTATTGAAGATGTTAAAATGGGAAAGTTTGTCAGATCAGTATTTGGTTTATCCAACATCACTCTTTTTGATTTTACAACGGCATAAAAACACACTTGAACTTTGCCTAAAATTGCCAACCTGCAAGTGTAAAACTAAAATACTTCATTTTTCATAAACTTTCCTTCAGCTTAGTCCCTTTATTCATCAGGGGTCACCACGGCGGAATGAACTGCCAACTTATCCAGCATATGTTTTACACAGCGGATGCCCTTTCAGCTGCAACACAGTACTAGGAAACACCCTTACACTCTCACATTTACACACACTCATACACTATGGCCAATTTAGTTTATTCAATTCACCTATAGCGCATGTCTTTGGACTGTGGGGGAAACCGGAGCACCTGGAAGAAACCCACACCAACATGGGGAGAACATGCAAACTTCACACAGAAATGCCAACTGGCCCAGCCGGGACTCGAATCAGCGACCTTCTTGCTGTGAGGCGACAGTGCTACCCACTGAGCCACCGTGTCGCCCATTCTTCATATTTAATCAACAAAAATATAATGTTAAACACACTAATGAACTCAATTTTGCCAAAATAAAGAATTATTTTGTACACTTTTGTACACACATAAAAGTACATATGCACAAGTGTTCAAATCTTTGTCGTCAATATGACCTTTTTCAAAGAAATGAACTTTTATTCAGTAACATACTTTATTTGAACAAAAGCATCACTTTTTTTCCCCACGTACATTAATCCTAGGCAAGTTTTAGCGTGTGTGCATGAGCGTTTTATCTGATGCCACATGCACATTTTCCTGCATGTGTTACTCTTTGTCTCTGTCACTCCAACACAAGAGGATTTAGGCAGGAGAGCTCTTATAAGCTTAAGAGTGTGTGAGACCGAGAGAGAGGTCAAGCTGTCATTCTTTGTTAAGGTCAGGTGTCACGTGGCTCACAGAGGCTTTCCCTACTCTTACCCAGAAACCTTCACTCTAACAGCGTGCACCGCAATCCCTGGCTTGTGAGTTTATCTGTTAGATCATGTGAGTGGGGCACATGCTTATTGTTGTTTTGGAGAAAAATAGTAAGTTGATAAAAATATAAATAGTAAGTTGACAAATCTAGTTGATAAAGTATGAGGATTCAAAAGTGCTACAGTGTTGGTTTAAAGTGCCAATATTATTCTATTATAAAGATTTTTGAAGGCGGCACAGTGGCTCAGTGGTTAGCACTGTCACCTCACAGCAAGAAGGTCACTGGATCGAGTCCTGGCTGGGCCAGTTGGCATTTCTGTGTGGAGTTTGCATGTTCTCCCCATGTTTGCGTGGGTTTCCACTGGGTGCTCCGGTTTCCCCCACAGTCCAAAGACATATGGTATATGAATTGCATTAACTAAATTAGCCGTAGTGTATGAGTGTGTGTGTGTGTGTGTGTGTGTGTGTGTGTGTGCGTGTGAATGCGAGGGTGTATGGGTTTTCCAGTACTGGGTTGTGGCTGGAAGGGCATCCGCTGCGTAAAACATATGCTGGAGCAGTTGGCGGTTCATTCCACTGTGGCGACCCCTGATAAATAAGGGACTAAGCCGAAGGAAAATGAATGAATGAATGAGAGATTTTTGAAAAGACTTCCATTTTCTTGTAATACACATTAAAGATTTGTTATTTCTATATCCCTCTGAGAGACTATAATGTGCTCTGATTGGTCATGTGGAGCAGTCTGTTGTGATTGGTCCACTGCTTGAAGTTCATGGCAGAAACCAGCTCTGGAGGACACTTATAAAACAGTGATACAAACAGTAAAAATGACTTCTGATTGGCTGGCATTGTGCAAATCTGTTACAAACCTACATGGAACGGGAAGGCTGAAACTCCTTTTAGGCAGTTCAGAATAGTTTTTTTCTTTCGGTAGACAACCTTTTAAACTCTTTGAAACATTTTATATTCACAAACAGCTTATGTTACATGAAAGATAACATCCAAAAAGCATAATAGGGGCACTCTGGGATGCTAGAGTGCAAAATATAAATCCAAAATTAATCATACTTACCCGATAACAAACGATTTTAAAAAGCACTTAAAACCTCCAAAGCTAAGTTCATTAAAGTAACGTACGTTATAAAGTAGTAGATTAATTTCAGTGTAGAGTTTTATAATGTGTGTGCTATAGAATCTGATTAAATGTGCATGTCTATGTGGATTCATTCAGAGATTAAGTAAACTCGGACATAAATAGGTCACTTTCAAACATAAATGTGAAGAATCAGGACAAACAGTCTCTGACGTTTACTCTTAACAAGATTAACTCAGGTAAATGCAATTCTTGTGGAAAATGAGCCATTACTTTTTATGAGTCCTGACTGCTTTAAACAAAATCGATTCTGGCTTGATGGGTCAATTAGGAAGCCAAAGCAATATCCATAAACCATGACAAAATACTTGCAATATTTTGCAGCAATTAAACAGTGGACACGAATACAAAAAGACCGAAACAGACGCATCTTTATGAGAATCTGGCAGTGTTAGATAAGAGATCCTGAATAACAGCACTATGCGGCTGTGGCACACACATACGCAGAGCCCACACATACACACACACTGGCAAAGAGACCTGCAGTGCATTATTCATCTCGCAGCTCCAATGTTCAAAATCTGATTCTGTTGCTATGGCAACACCTCCAAGGCACAGAGGGGGCGGTGCCACGGGAAAAAGGGGGGGGGGGGTGGAACTGACGTGAGGGCGACAGAGGGAAAAAGAAAGAATGCAACACAGAGAGGAAGAACATATTGTTATACACTCAAAAAATGACGTTTGCTGTTTGTTCAAACTACTTATTTAAAATGAGCTGAAACATAATTCTTAGGGGGTTTTTTTGTGACAACTTAATAGTTTTTTTTGTTCAATCCACTTAAATTTGTAATAACTAATGAGATTACGTAATTCCTTCATGTTGTCCCAACACAAATCGATTGTATGGAATCCAGTATTTTTTACAGTGTATGAGTCTTTAACCCAGGACAAAAACACATACAAGGGAAAAAAATGGGAAAGTCAAAAACATTTAGATAATTGTTTTCTTAGTTTTTTATTTGTTTTGTTTTTTCAGTAAACATCATCAAGGCAGCTTAGAAAATATAAATACATTCATATGTTAAGCAATATTGCATAGATTTAATCTTGATATTTTTTGAACATCCTGAGTAGAGAACAGCCAACTTAAGCACTTTTGGGTCCACTTTATATTAAGTGGTCTTTACTACCATGTACTTACATCAGAAAAATAAAGTTCATATTGTATTGCACAACACTTCTGGTCCTATTGAGGTGGAATATGGTTAAGGTTTCGGACAGGTTTGGTGGTATGGGTCAGTTTAAGAATTGGGTAAAAAGTATAATTAGAAATATAATTACAGAAATACATTACAGAAGTAATCACATGCAAATATTTTTTTCAAATATAAGTGCAATGTAAAAACACCAATGTACATTCTGTAATAAGTGTGTAGTACCAAATGATTCATTTAAAATGTAAGTACATAGTAATTATGGCCACTTAATATTATGTTGGACCCATTTTTGTGCTTTTTTGAGAAAATCTTGATTCCGTATGGAGACATTTAAACTTTTGGGGAAGCTGAACATGCTTTAAAAATGGATGAGTCAAAATTATTTCTGAAGTAATCAACATTACTTATTTTTTAAAGTGGAACATGATTCTATCAATTGTAAATAAAGCAAACACTCAAGCAGCTGAAGCAACACAATTCTTGAAGTTTTCTGGGGACAACTTAATTGTTTCATGTTCAATCCACTTAAATTTGTAAAAACTAAGAAGATAACTTAAGTCATTCATGTTGTCCCAACACAAATCAGTTGTATGGAATTCAGCATTTTTTCAGTGAAGATTACTGGATTAGTTTTTAAAAGAAAATTGCATTTTAGTCTTTCTACTTCAAAATTAAAAAAAATGTGTTTCTTCTTTTGGTTGACGGTCCATTCTGCTGTGGCAACCCCTAATAAATAAGGGACTAAGCCGAATGAATATGAGTAAGTGTTTCTTATTTTTTAAATAGTGGACTTTGTGAAATTATGAGTGAAAATATTTACTACAACATTTCCCCCGTGCTAAAAATAAAATTCTTTACTGGAACAAAACACATGGAAATCATATAATTCCCATATTTTAAATGGTTCTGAATGAGAACATATTTATTCAGCTTCTAAACCTCAAAGGCACAAAACATCAGAGAGATTAAGGCTTTAGGAAAGGGCTCCAGTATTTTAGGTCACCCCATGAGCATGTGCACATGTGTGCATTAGTGCATGTGTGCACTATCTGACATGCTTAATGATGCATGAGGCACAATGTGTTTCATCTGAGCCATCATATCAGCATGAGCTCTCTCATCTCGGCCATGGAGCCATCGCTTTTCCCCGTTAAGCTTTATCTGCATCTCTCTCAATCAATCAGACGTTCTTTTCTCTGGTTCCTCTGCGTCCATATCTCTCTAAGGGGAATAATCTCTTCTTTGTTTGTCAATCACAGACTGAAGTCAGATATAGGACAGACCAGTACTGATGAGGGAGGGACAGCAGAGGGGAGGAGATCATCTGATCAGGGGGAGAGATGGGAGCCCAGAAAATAGTCAACAAAGAAACCCAAAAGCAAACAGTAAATGAAAACCAAACTATGGAAAAGGAAAGCCCAAAGAATGTTTTTTATTTGATTACCATTAGATACAGTGAGCAAACACTGGCATTCAGAACATGCTCACTACAAAGAATTTATCAGTGCTTTCTTTCTCCAAAGGTTATGATTGATAAGGATGTATTTGTAGTGATTTAAAATACAGTTGTTATTCTGTTTGCTGTTGTTCCTGTTCCATTTCCATCATTTCTTTTATGACTGAAGCAATGGCCAGTGTTGACACTTCTGTCACAAACTTAATAATAAGTATAACTTATTATAAGTATAACTTATTATAACAAACTTAATATACTTAAGTATAACTATACTTGCAGATTTGAATGACTATGATACGTTTTTTGACTTTTAGTTTCTTTTTTGTGGAACAAATATACTAATATTTTGTATTTCTAAATTTGCATCAGTTACTAAAATATGCATCTACATTAATGGGTCAGTATAGATTCTAAGATTTCCATACCATTGGTCAGCGATGGAAAAAAACATTTGATGAGTACACATCTGGTACAATTACAGCTAAAGTATTGATACATTAGTAAAATACTGGCAAACTCTTGCAAGGAAAAAAGTTTCACTGTAAATATCAGCATGCAATTGTGATTTGAATGCACATGAATTTAAACACAACAAAAATTTGAAAGGGAGACATTTCTAACCCCCAAACTGCATTGATTCTTACTGAAATGGGTGGATGTCATCTAAATATTTATTATTGACATAAAGAGCCTTTCAATGGAAATACATGCCTCCACCTTACGTAAAATATGTTGCTCTGCATACATTTGGTTGCACATTTCAGATAACAAATCAACTACAGGGCGCTGTCTACGTTTTTGCAAATCTGAGTTACTTAGGGTTTTGTTCCTTGTGCAAGTCCACAAGAAGGCAGGGCTTGTCAGATCACCTAGACCAGTGAATCACTGGCCTAAACCCAACCAATAGTGTTTTCAAAAGCAAACGTAAGAGAAAACTGCACAATGATAGTTTTACTTTGATATTAAATTGCTTTTTTCTCTTTTCTGGAACCATGATTCACCAAACTCAAACCCAAACGCACCGCATCACAAGTACAACACCGAGACCACACCAGAAAAGTTGTCCATATGGAGATAGAAGGGTGAGGCAAATATTTGATTACAAACATAAACACTGTTAAGTAATTATGTGGGGGGTTTTGTGTTGAGCACAGAAATGCATGAAAACAATCCTTTATTCATATATAATATGGTCCTTATACGGTAAATATCATTAATGTGAAAAGAAACAAAAGACTGCCCCGTAGCATTCATTTTACCTAGAAACTGCAGTCAAATGTATGCTTAAGTATGTTTTGGCAGTTTCACAAAAATGTAGGCTAAATAAATAAAAGAACTCAAAATTCGAGCTTACTGCAAAATTCCCAACTGGTAGTGCTTCCCAGATACAAAGCAGCAAACTCTCCCTCTTACAATCAATTACTGTGAGGCTTCTATTTCAAAACCAATCCACTCTATTTCTACATCCTGACCACAGAAAATAGCAGCTGGCATTATTAAACAAGGTCACTGCGGGACAATTCAGTGGACTTGAGTCTAACCCCTGACTAATGCAGACACTTGATTAAACCCACTTAACCTTTGTGTTGGGAATTGGGAGTGAAACGACTAACAGCCTGATCTGACCTCTCACCTCTCGATATTTATAAAGATCTGGCAGGAATGATTAGGCACGCTTTCACAACCAGAAATGCTGCAGATGAACGCCTTAATATTTACTGGCTTATACAAATTTAATAAGGAACTGAAATGCTGGTCAATGGTGAAGATAATTATCAGTGTCAAACACGGCAGTGATAATTATTAAATCACAACAAACAAGAAAGGAGGTCCAATCCTGAGCAATGAAAGGATTAATACAACAAAGCATGTGCTAATTTTGGCAGCTAATACTATTTGGATGAAACTGATTTGGAGGGCTAAATTCATTAAGAGATACTGATATTTAATTCACATTTATACAACAATGCATTTTGAATAAGTCACCAAATATTTGTAGTTCATCTACCATATCATCAGTAAATTGTACAGTGAAACTCAAATAATAAATGTAATTTTAACGCTCTTTAATGTGGTGTTACAAATTACTACATTAGTACAAGAAGAAGCGGTGCAGAATGCTTGAACGCATCATCTCTTCCACTTAATTACTAATTAAAGTTCATAATAAACTTTAATGAACATCATACTGAAACGAACAGTACATTGTAGAAATGTTTTATGTCTTAATCAATTTTTCAAGCATTGAAATAAATTCAGTAAAACAGCATGTAATCAATGACACTAGACAGTACATTTACCTCACTTTGCAAGAGCATATTGCATTTACTTATGTAATATTTCCTTAGTTAACTTGCTGTCATAATTATTATTTCATTTATATTTGAAAACATTTTCCCTGACAACCAGTTATTACAGCCAGCAGCACATTTTAATGTTTATAATTCAGCAACAAAATGGAGTAGTGTTTCAAGTAATCAAGTGTTTGATTGCTTTTCTGGGATTGTCCAGTTTTGAAGTAATTTGATAATGCACCTAGAAAACTATATCTTGTACTTTGGATGTATACTGCAAAAATGGATGAAAGGAGATGAATATTTAATGAATATATTAACGGTGACTAGCAAAAAAACACATTAACTAGAAATGGATATCTGAAGAGATTCCATCTATAGATATATGGGATAGAAATAAAATGGACATGTATATCTTAAATTGGAAATTGGAGCAATTTACACAGAAACGTATAAATGGGTAAGTTATCTAACACCCGAGAGGCCTGATTTTATTTTCATTACCTACAGTCCATAGAAAGATCACATCCCGTGTATATTCTTTTTTTTTTTCGCTCCACATGCTTATTTTTGATGAGATCTTTAGTTCACCCAAAAATGAAAATTACCTCATCATTTACTCTCCCTCATGAGGTTTTACACCTTTATGAGTTTCTTGCTTCTGTTGAGAACCAAAGAAGATATTTTGAAGAATGCTGATTGCAGCGACCCATCAACATCCATAGTAGGAAAAAAAAAAAATACTACGGAAGTCAATTGGTGCCTGGAACCAGCATTTTTCAAAATATCTACTTTTGTGTTCAACAGAAGAAAGAAACTCTAATATGTTTTCAACAAGTGAAATGTGAATGTATGAAGTTTCTGAAATATGAGTGTAATTGTTTAATTATGGCTGCACTCTAATATTAAATGAATGCCAAATACTAAATATTTGTTTAAATGACAACAAACTGCATATGAAAACTCCCTAATGTAACATAAATGGTTCTATAGTTTTTATTTGAGCATTAAATAAATATAACTTATTATTCAACTATTATTAAACAAATTTGGTTTTCATTCTGTTTCATTCAACACAAATCCTTCCACAGCGGAAAGTAAGTTACAGGTATATGTTGGAAACAATATGATGGATGATTAATTTCCGGGTAAATGAACCCTTTTAACAATCGTGTCCCTAGTAGACCATAAACCTCCATTTCAATTTACTCCTACTGTTAAGAGCAGACAGCATGTCCGCTCACTAGGTTTAGAACCTGCAGAACTCCCAAATGGATTGACAGCAGTCACAGATTTATTTTTTTGATGCCCAACTAACTGGACTTCATGATGTGTATTGCCACATTATGAGTGCTTGGGTGCAGTGAGGTTGAAGAAGTGCATGAGAGTAAAAACACAGACCTGCACACAAGCGTGGCGATGATCACACACCAGGCAGTGCAGCAGCAGTCAGCATTGGGCGAGTCATGGTTCTTCCTGCGACAACAGCACAGCCAAAATGAGTAGAAAAGGAGGAAGAGAAGGTCCAGCGCCAAACACACCAATGCTGCTGCTCCCAGCAACAACACCGCCTGAAAAGAGACAGAAAAAGTCCTTCAGACCGCATTGTTTCTCATGAACCGTGAACAATTAAGAATACAATGAGGCCATTCAAGTCTGCCTCTTCCATCAAAATCTTTTGTTACTGTGCATCTCATGTTTTCCTTTATCGTACTCTGGAGTAACCCATTGTTTTTAGAGCATTATGCATTTTTGCGTGTGAGGTGCCATTTTAGATGTAAAAGATTTTCATTTGAGACAAAAAAGGAGTCATGAATGTTTAATCCAGATCTTCATCTACTAGCTCTTCCACTGCACCAGAAGTGTCATGAACGATCTAGTTTTTTATTTAATCCATGGCTACTGTGAACCATGCAAATCACCATATGCAGCAAATGTAGGTCAGGCTGAACATGGGAGACTTCTCTTGGTCTCAGAGCTGCTGTGACGTACTGTAAGAGCTCAGAAGTTCTACTGTATAACCACACACACAACATGAAGCCAAGTGCTGGAACACGATACTGAATCAACATCCCTTGTTAGTCCTGGAACAACACTCTTATCAAAATCAAGAACAGAAATGTATTCTCGACTAATACATCCTTAAAAATCAGATGGAAGTGATCTTCTGAATGTTCGTCCAGGACTAACACGAATGATGATCCTGAAGAATGTCATACTTGGAAGAATCGCAGTAGAAATATAGGTTAATGGGTTTGGAAGTTCATATTTGTGTTTATTTTTTTATATATCTTTTACATTTTATTTTCTGTCAATGTGACTGGTGCTTGATCATACAGTACATGCAATATTGGTTGCCAGGATGTTCTGATAAGTTGCTAGCTGGAAACTTAATGGCCAAAATAGCCAGATTTACATATAAAAATGGATTAAAGGGATAGTTCACCCAAAAATGATACAAAAATGTACTCACTATTTACTCA
>CAIGQV010016298.1:1201379-1218235 GCA_903798115.1 Danio jaintianensis | reverse complement strand
CCATGTAAATAGCGATTTCTGATTACCTTAATCTGACTAAAGTCGTAATCGAACTAAACAGAAATTGAATTAAAACATCTGGAGTATGCCTATTTTAGTCGCATTATTGAAGTGCAGTACAAACATGTAAACACCTTAATCAAACTATTACTGTCATGTAGGATTTTTTGCGTTTTGCGACAGGATAGTCCATACACAAACGGCAGTTTGACACTATTCTCTGCACCTACCGATTCAGTAAAGAATCACAGACACCTGCACTGTGAAATGCAAATGTTTTTTTTTCCCCATTCAGCGTGCGATATCAAATTCCATTAAAACAACACTCTTCCACCAATTCATACTCGCATCCAATACCTCAGTTTGTCATGGGGCATGAATGAAATGTTTCTGAATGAAAGTTAATGTGCCAAACTGCAGTTAAAGTCTAAATTATATGTCCCGCAATTACATGAAACTCCAGAGGAAACGTGGATAGCGTAATCGATCTATGTGCTATAGCATGTAAAACAGGATCATGAAAGGAACATTCAAAAAGCGACTCATGTAAACACCTTAATCACATTATTGTCTTATTCAGATTAAGGCAAATAATTCGATTACTGATGTCCATGTAAACATAGTCATTGATAACGTATCAATCAGCAACTATGCTAAATTCAACATTGCTTTTATTAAACTGATCCGACACTTTTTAAAGGTAGAACACAATCTTCATCCAAAAAGTAAACCCAGAAAATGTCATTGATGTGAATCTAAATCACCGCACAGATCATTAGGATCTGTTATATGATGCAGTAATACACTGTAGCACACACTGTTATCAACCAAACCACAGAACATATAAATCCCCAAAATACCTCCATCTGTGCAAAGAGAGTAATGGTGAAGTTAAAACAGTAATCACACTCAATTAAGTGTAATGACTCTATGTGTTTATGTGTGTTTGTGTGTGTACAGCGCAATGTTCTGGTGTAAATCGTTTCATTGCCACTTCTCGTGACTTCCTGCCAGCTGGGCCCCTTTCCTGCCCAATATGCTTTTAATTATTCCAGCATTCCCTGCTGAGACGGGGAAAAAAACCCGGTGCTTTTTCTACATGTCAAACTGAGAACAGCAACACAGCTGTACGAGCAGATATCTTCTCAAATTATTGCAGACTTTGAAAGCGTCGTAGATTCCTCTTACTTTGGACAGTGAACAGACAAAAGGTGTGCGGAGACCTTCAGTACAGAAATGCAGAGAAAACAGAAGCCTGTACCAACCAAAACAGATGTTCAGCATCTGCTAATCACATTTCCTTCAAACAGGAAGTAAAAGGAAAGACCAATGTCGAAAAAAAAGGTAGATCCAGGTTTTTTCTGTATGCAAATAATTTTCTGTGACAAATAATCTTGCATCTTTCTTCTAAAATATGACACTACAACATCTGCTATCACAGGATTATTTTTTAGCACTGGAAAATCCACTATTGGATTACACTATTGGATGACAAAGGGCAGAGGGTTGCTAAATAACTACTGAGAGATTTTAGCTGCTGTCTGGGCTTTCACTGCCTTTCTACAGCTCTTTATTCATGTGTTCAATACTTTTTTCCTGTGTCATTTTATTTTATTACACACAACTTAATTTGTAAACTAATTCATATTGGGTTTTTTTGCATATATGGAATTCTTTGGTTGTTACCAACATCTGGTAACAATTTCAAGTCAACAGCACCTTTAGAAATATTTTTTCTGAGAAAAATAGTGACGTGTTCAATACTTATTTCCCCAACTGTAACTAAAACCAAAAAACTATATATTTTTCTTACTTTAAAATAAAATAGCTGGTGCCATAAATATTATATTTATACATCTTATTTACTCATTTAATAAATAAATAATAACTTAAAATGACTGAAAAATACATATTTAAATCTATTATTTACATAGGGCTGCACGGTGGCGCAGTGGGTAGCACGTTCGCCTCACAGCAAGAAGGTTGCTGGTTCGAGCCTCGGCTGGGTCAGTTGGCGTTTCTGTGTGGAGTTTGCATGTTCTCCCCGTGTTCGCGTGGGTTTCCTCCGGGTGCTCCGGTTTCCCCCACAAGTTCAAAGACATGCGCTATAGGTGAATTGGGTAGGCTAAATTGTCCGTAGTGTATGTGTGTGAATGAGTGTGTATGAATGTTTCCCAGTGATGGGTTGCAGCTGGAAGGGCATCCGCTGCGTAAAACATATGCTGGATAAGTTGGCGGTTCATTCCGCTGTAGCGACCCCAGATAATGAATTAATTAATTATTTACGTAGACATAAATAAACAAACTGAAATGATTAAAAAACACAACCAAATTACTAAAACTTCAAAATCAACATGAAAACAGAAAATTCAAAAGTACAAACTAATTCAAACAGTTAATAAATTATAAAAGTCCCATAAATGGTACTACAATACCACCCACTGGTACTAACAACTAACCAACTAAATTTCTGCTTTTGAACCCCGTTGGAACCCTAGTTTGAACAAACCAATATCTTTAGAGGTGTACAGAAGATCCAAAGTATTTTTTTAACTAATTAAGTAAAGTATAAGTACTAATGTTTATATACATGTTCTCAATCAAGTTACGCAGATTGTAAAAAGTTGTACTAGCATGTCACCCATATCGATTTAACTCCAAACAAGGTCAAATATTGTTTGAAACCAATTTGACCGTATTATTAAAAAGTACTGATTCAAACGAGCAGTTCATTAGCGAACTGAACAAACACTATTATCTTGTTAACAATAGGGCATATGAGCACCCAGTGTTCTTGTGGAAAAGTTCCATGTGACGTTCAAGTAAGACAGAAACAAAGAGGACAAAGTGCTGACATGTTTTGGCAGCTCCTGGTTTCCGGATTCAGACAAACTCTTGTGTTGAGTGCCCTGAGATCCAAGAGAACCTCCACTGGTGCCGCGCACATGTTTTCTATCCAAAAGTGCATATGTATGTCTTCTTGTCAGTGCCAGAATGTAAGCACAGTTTTAAAGGTGGTTGAAGGGAGGCCTTGGGGGCTGAATAATGCTGAAATAGCAGTGGCTATGAGTGTGCCAGAGTTCATATTAGAGCATGTGTGCTATCTTTGTCTCATTTAAAAAGACTGCTGTGTCTGTTGAAAAATCTGTTTAGAAAGGTGTCTGTTGGAAAAAAAAAATCTATTTTAAAATAGAATTTTAGGAAAGTATGAAAGAATATAAAAAAAAATCTCACACTAAAGGACTATTTATGTTTTTTATTCATTAATTTGTAAAGTTAAAATTGTAAAATCTAATCAATTACTTCATTTTGGTACCACTGCCACCGATTAACGACACTTTATCAGTAATAAATAAATACATATGCACATTTTACTCATAACACATTATACTTATACACTTATGATTGCCAAATCCAGAGAGCCAATAACTGATTCCAGAGATGTCTATTTATTGATCACAATGATTTTTCCAAAATCATGTATACACAGATGAATGAAGTATTTTTTCTGTCATAATTTTTTTTAAATATATAAAAAATAGAAAACTGTTCCATTTAATCTGTAATACAATTGCACAATATTATTGTTAATAATATTATCAAGATTGACTTATTGAAAGTTAATCCTCCATCTGAGAGGGTGGACTTTCTTCACTTTTTTGAAGAAAGTGGATAAAAGACTTCCAGTGGGTTAAATGGCTAAAGCCATTCACTGTAATCTGTTACTATAAAATTTGTAGTGGCGTTGGTCTTAATTTTCTTACTTAGATTTTTTGTTTTGTTTCTAGTCCAAATATCTTATCTTAAATATTCTTATATCAAGAAGCTTTTTCTAGGTAAGCAAAACATATTGTCTTGTTTTAAGAAATAATATGCCAATATTGAGTGAGTTTTTCCTTATAACAAGCAAAATAATCTTGATTTTCCTTTTGACATAAGATTATTTTGCTTGTTTTAAGGAAAAACTCACTTAATTTTGGCATATTATATGTTTTGCTTGTCTAGAAAATTCTTCTTGATTTAAATATTTTTAGATATTTGGAATAGAAACGAGACAAAAAATCTAAGTAAGAAAATCATTTTTTGCAGTGTAGAAGTTGCTACCAAGCAAAAATGTTAATTTCGAGCCCTGTATAACCACAAGTAATTTCCATTGTGATATAACACATCTTCTCTCACTGTTGTAAAGAGAGTTGTCGAAAGTATCAACTTCAGTACCAATAAGAGTGGTGAAGCGATAACCTGCAAAGTTATGAAAATGCAATGTCAGCTCACATGACGCTGTGAGTTTGTGTCCACACATACACCATTACAGGACAAGTAGCTCATAGTTAAGACGTACTCAGAACCATTTGAAAAGGCTGTGGATTTAATGTAATACTGTACAGTTTCTTACACAGACAATTTTTTTGCTTTATAAGACCTCAAAGTATCATCAGAAGCCGTGGGAATTAATTTTGTTTGGCCTGTATGTTTTTTTTTACTCTTAATGTCCCAGTAGCTGCTGACTTGCATTTCACGAATCACCAAAGGTTTGAGCTAAAGGTCTTTTCTAATGAAGCAAAATAAAAAGTCACCTACATCTTGGATGGCAAATTAAATGTTTTGGATGATCTATTCATTTTATTAATACATACTGATTACATTTGAATCATTTATAAATTTCCATTAATTCTCTGTTGTACTGGCACGACATCCTCACCAATCAAGCAGTCTGCTTGCTCTCCCTGTGTCATTGTGAAGGACTGCAGACACCCATATGTCCCAGTATGTCCCAGTGTGAGAGTGTGAGAATGAGAACGAGGGGAAACTGGCATAAAGACTAAGTGTCCATTCGACAAAAGGATGCCTGCAAAGCACTCTGGGATACATCAGGGATTAAAGCGCATTTCCAGAGAAGCCCACAAAAAGGGGTGCATTCATCTTTTATCAAAAAATAAAGAGAACAACAACACCCAACCCCCCCCTCCCATCTTCCTCTCCTCTCCTCCTCGCTCTTTTCCCTTCTGCTCTGCCAGACCAGACAGACCCAAGGGCTTGTCATGACCTCATCCCACACTGATTTACCCCCACATACCCTGTGGCTTTCCTGTGACCTCAGATCTAACCAACTAGGCCAACCTCATCTCAAAGTACCCCAGATAAAGCCGGTCTTTACGGTGTCAGCACATTCACACACAAGCACACCGGTATCACTCCGGAATCACGCAGAATATGTCTTGACCTTGGGAAACCATTCAAATGAAAGCCAAAAGCATTCAACCAAATCTCCTGCGATTAATGAGCTGATGTCTTTAAACAAGATTTTACGAACTGATGTTATGTACTGAATTCATCTCATATCTAAATGAAACAATGTTATGAACTTGAGATCAATTTCTATTGCTGCGACCTTGAGTTTCTATTCATCACAGATTTCCTTTTTGGAAACAAGTCACTGCTGTTGGCCATTTTATCACACGGCGTTGAAGTGACAGCTATAGCTAGTGAGCAAAGGCAACCATGACTGCAATTTCACGCAGCTGGATGCCATTTCCTAATGGTCCTCTGGAGAATGGATGCTTTGACAAAGTAGCCTCATTTTATGAAGAGGACAGTAAACAACACTTCTTGATATCTGAACTCAAAAGGCGTCTCTGTGACCTCCATCTCCGTCTGAAAGAAATCTGATACTCAAAAACAGCTAAAAACGTACTTTAGAAGTACTGTGTGCTAGAAGCCATGGATATCATTATGGCTTGCAGACGTATAGAAAATTCATATAATATTTACAATTATTTTGCTCAAAAAATGCATGAAATGTGTGACCAGAGCCAAACGTAAAAACACTTTAGATTCAGCATCTTTTTATGCGTTTCTTTCCAGCACTGATCATTATAACCCTTTATGCACATTTCTATTGAGCTTATAAATGCAAGTAGCCAATCAGATGTTCATTTTAAAATATGTTTTATGCGTTTTTTCTCACTCACTCACTCACTCACTTTCCTTCTGATTTATCAGGGGTTGCCACAGCGAAATGAACCACCAATTACTCTGGCATATGTTTTATGCAGCGGATGCCCTTTCAGCTGGAACCCAGTGCTGGGAAACACCCATAAATTCTCCATTCACACACACATTCATACACTACGGCCAATTTAGTTAATCCAATTCACCTATAGCGCATGTCTTTGGACTGTTGGGGATACTCACACAAACACGGGAAGAACATGCAAACTCCACACAGAAATGCCTCCTGGTTCAGCCTAGACTCAAACCAACAACATTTTCTTGCTGTGAGGCAACAGTGCTAACCACTGAGCCACTGTGCCACCCTGTGTTTTTCTTTTGATTCTACAATAAAACAACAATACACAACATTACTGCAAGTAGTACAGCAACAAATGACATTATTTTGCCTGACAATAGTTAAGAGTAATACTCAACAAAAAGCTTGCACGCTACTTACGTAAAGCTTAAAAGACCAGCATCAGGATGGGTATTGGCTGATCCTAACAACAAAAAATCGGTAGCCAGTATCAGCTTCAAAAATCCTGATCTGAGCATCTCTAGTTCTATATGGGATTTCACTCACACCAGGCAGCTGTAGGAACTGGATAGTATTGGAACTAAGTTATATGAACTAGCCACCAGGCCAGCTCACAGAGAAACCCATTTTCTCAATTTTCACTAGGAACTCTGAAAAGACATATGGGCTGTTGATGTGACATGGCATTTTCACTGTCACACATAATAAAAATGAATACGCAGACCTACAGCAACATTCAACAAATTCAACTGCAACTGAAGGATGGAGGACATGATCAAAGCTGTTTTCATTGTGTGTTGTTGGTTTTTGTGATAATGGAAACTAAATGTCGACGTACAAGCCATGCAACTGAAAGAGGGCTAGGAGACAAAAAAACAACAACTTTGCTAGTATTTCATAGTATTTCGCCAAATTAGCATACACTTACATCACTGGTAGTACTTCCTATTGTGCTGGATTAGAGCTGGAGCTAATTAGAAGAAGGTTTCAAAAGGCTTTCCTATAACTAAATTGTTTCCCAGTTATTGCTTTGCAAACACTCCAAAAAGTGGGTACTTCCATTTATAATTCTAGGAACAGATTTGCATTTGTAGTTGGAATCTACCCAGCAACAATGGCCGATCATAACCTTAATCATCATAATAATAACAAATTAATGATAAACCTAAATCTTTTCAGAGATTTCAGAGAATTCAAAAGAGATATTTAGCCATAATCACCTGTCCCTGAATAATAATTTCCATATTCATATGCTATGGAACTATGGAAAGAAAACAGCGAATTAAAATGATAATACCATTATCATGATGCATGATGTTAAAACGGAGAAAATCATCTAATTAAATGTTTACTCTAAGAACCATACTGACAGACAGGTTGCTTTTCCATATTTTGGCAGCACTCCCTTGATAACGCTGCGTGACTGAGATAAAGCTAGATGCCTCTGCATTATAAACACAACCGATGGCTGTTGCATATGCATGTAGAGCTGCATTATATATGCACCGTTTCTTACTGGGTGTTGATTTGGGTGGGTAAACACACAAGCGCATCTTCACCCAGCTCCAGAGCATAACATCATTTCTGGACAGTAACTGCTCACTGATTGGCCTGTCTGTGCAGTCATGTGCAACATGAGGAGCTCAGTAGGATGAAGTCATTAAAACTGACTGCAAATCAATGCTACTCTTTTAGTGTAAAATACATCCCAGCTTGACCAGAACAAATGTGTGTGTTAGTTTAGGTTAGTACTAATCAAGATATTGGATTCGTATAATCATGTTATTCTACGACGCTTTGTAGAGATACCACCAGTGCTGTTTGTACAGTACTTTTGATACACAAGTATTGTCTGACAGCATTGAGATACTATTGTGTGTTCTGAAGACATATCAGTGATGCATTATCAATGTTTGAAATCATATTTGTAGAAGTTTATTAATCATACATATCTTTGTGAGACTCTAAAGCGCCTAAACTGACGATCTAGTACCTCAACCATAACTAGTTGCCACACTGCAGTAAAAGCCTTCAGAGGGTGACGTCATGTTTGAGAACATGCTTTGATGTTGCCGCTTGGCACGAACGCATCGATTTCAATGTTGGCTGACGTTTCCAAATCATGTAGCACCTGAACTCGACCTACCTTTTGATAATCCGAGTCGTCCGGTCGGAAATCACTGCTGGTCTGCTGAAACTGTAAGTTGAAGTGCGGGAGGCGATGGAAAAGGTTAACCCACCACGGCGGAGAATAATTCACCACTGCAGCCATAGTGTTCATCCAGATCTGTGACTAAAAACACACAGAAAACACGATGCATTCAGTGGGAAATTCCAGCGGCTTCATCACGTCGCACTGCATCAAATGCCTTTAAAGTGTCTCTTTAGAAGCTGCATGCAGTTAAGCAGGGGTTAAAATCTGCACCAAAAAGACCCTCAAACAAACAAATGGACATTTTGTTTTAACACCCTGTAAATAACAGTCATACCTAAAGCTTGTGTTATTAATTACATTTGTTCTTACATGCAACATGAATCATTCACGCGCGCTGTTTATATGCCTGGATTGAAATCTGACAGGCTTTTGTTATCGAGAACGCATCCTTACCCGTTATATCAGACTAAACCATGGCTCCAGCAAAACCCTGCAGTGGTCGCAACAATACAAACGCCTCGAGTCCGTCGATGTTTTTGGTGTAAAAGCGGTATTTAGCAGGTTTATCAGCGCGGTGTATCAGCAGTCGGAGTGGTTTGTCCAGCACAGCCCCTGCGTCACTGTCGTCTGCATGTTATCCGCTGGAGCTGAAGCAAGCGAGCGCTTTAAACCCGTCCGATGGCCATCGCGCTTTTGTTTTAAGGTGGTCCCGCGCCACTTTCTTCCAGTGAGCGCGCGCGGTTAACGCTTGTGCTTTTTTGTCGCGTTAAAAATGAGATATATGAAATACGCAACGGTATCACGCATTACGATGGTGAACTACAGATTTATGAGCAGCATACGGTTAGAAACGGGCGGAATTGTCAATCATCCACGTCCATGTGTTTCAATCAAAACAGTAATGTATTAGTATGTTTACTGACCTCTAGTGGTTAAATGACGAAACCTCGAGTCATATCACTTGACAAAAGGTCGTCTCTTCTCAGGTTCTTTTTTTTTTTTTACAGTGTATGGTTCTTCTGCAGAAATGTCCTTGTTTTAATGTATTTCAGATGTATATTTAAGTTGCTTAAGGACCTTATACAAATACGTTATTTACGTAATTTTTTTTGTATTGATCCCATTGGTCAGTCTACTCGCATTTATTTGCATACTGAATCTTGATTGGGCTTTTTAACACGGGATTTTCCATTTCTTATCTGATTTATATACCTTCGATTTTTTTAGAAAAATAATAGCACAAATGAGCATCATTTATACATAACCATTTTAATTTATTCATTCATTCATTTTCTTTTCGGCTTAGTCCCTTTATTAATCTGGGGTCACCACAGCGGAATGAACCGCCAACTTATCCAGCATATGTTTTACACAGCGGATGCCCTTCCAGCTGCAACCCATCACTGGGAAACATCTATTCACACACATACACTACGGACAATTTAGCCTACCCAATTCACCTATACCACGTCTTTGGACTTGTGGGGGAAACCGGAGCACCCGGAGGAAATCCACGCCAACACAGGAAGAACATGCAAACTCCACACAGAAACGCCAACTGACCCAGCCGAGGCTCGAACCAGCGACCTTCTTGCTGTGAGGCGAACGTGCTACCCACTGTGCCACCGTGCAGCCCCATTTTAATTTATATATAATTATAATGTAATAACATACAATTCAGACAAAAGTGGTCTTGTCAGAAAGGTTGAGAATAATGACACGAAGCAGAGTTTTCACAACACAGAATGGGTTGTGTACATGCTGGGTTGTGGCTGGAAGGGTTTCCGCTGCGTAAAACATGAGTAGTTGGCGGTTCATTCCGCTGTGGTGACCCCTAATAAATCAGGGACTAAACCGAAGGGAAATGAATGAATGTTACTTTTCTTAATTAAAATCAATAAATTACACTTCCTTCCACAAGAAAATAATAATACCCGACAGCGTCAGAGAGCATTTTGAGGGATGTAAACAAAAACAATGGTCCCAACATATTTCCTGTATTACATTTTTAATTTCTATAGCTTCCGAGATTCCAAAATGAGCCACATATTGATAAATAATGTAATGATAGCTGTTCTTACATTAAGTTATGATTGAATTACCTCTTGTTACAGTCGTGAAATAGTTTGATAACAAGCAGGAAATGTTCATGGGCCAATGACATCACCACATTGAAATGGTCTCTGTTGGATCTCAAATAAAAACCGAGACCGGAACTTTTCTTATGCTTTGTATTATTTATTTTTAAAACAATATATTATAATTTTAGCACATAAACATCTGCTTAGCCCACCATAGCATTGGATCTCTCACATGAGAAAACTTTCTTTGATAGTCAAAAGGTGCAGTCTGGCCTGAAAATAAATGGTGTATAACTAGGCCCACATGAGATCTGAGCGCGCAGAAATCCGCAGATATTTGAGCCCTTCAATCTATTTATTTACTTATGTGTATATATGTTTATGCAGTTTTTTTAAATTAATTTCAGTATTATTATTATTGAATAATATGCAAATATTTAGACAATTTGTGTACAATACAACTTGTAAAGTAATATTTTCTGTCTTTCAGAGGATGTATTATATGAAAGACCTGCTGTAGCATTGTTTATCAAACAAGTGGTTTTAAGTGGATTTTGATTGTAAACCTTACATTAATTTTTATTTTGTGTTCAAAAATGTGGGTGTCACGGTGGCGCAGTGGGTAGCACAATCGCCTCACAGCAAGGTCGCTGGTTCGAGCCCCAGCTGGGTCAGTTGGCACTTCTGTGTGGAGTTTGCATGTTCTTCCTGTTCGCGTAGGTTTCCTCCGGGTGCTCCAGTTTCCCCCACAGTCCAAAGACATGCGGTACAGGTGAATTGAATAAACTAAATTGGCCGTAGAGTATGAGTGTGAATGCAAGAGTATGGGTGTATGGGTGTTTCCCAGTGTTGGGTTGCGGCTGAAAGGGCATCCGCTGTGAATGAATGTTCAAAAATGTGTATCAAAATCATTCTGCATAAATAAACTGATTTATTTATTTATTTATTTTACAAAATGCTGCACAGAAATAGAAAAAAAAAAAGTCTAATCTGCAAATTCTATCTGGCCCTGTGTATAACCAACCCATACGTATAACCATAATGCCAGCAGGAGTCGCTCATATTTAAACATCAAGGTGGTTTTGTTACATGGAAGTTTTGTTGATTATTATAATAATAGCAGCCATATATCCTTGTTTTATCAGTAAAATATCATCATCAATAAGTAGTACTATTGAGAATTGAACTTTGTGTGGTGTTAAATAAATAATAATCAGATACTAAACAAAACTTTTAGCCAGACAAGAAAGAAGATATTTTCCCTCTCACAAATGTCAAAAGACCAGAGAAAACAGATTTAATAAAGAAACATATAAGACAAATTCAAGCACATGGGCACAAAACATTACATACTCTCAGAGCAAAAATCAAAATCAAACGTTTTTTTCGGTGCTATTATTGTTTCAATACATATACAACAAAACACACTGATACCATTTAACAGCATTTACTGTATGTTTTTCATCTGCAATTGAATTTTACACCATCTACACTTGTGGAAATTCACTGCAGTTTTGTATCAATCTGAGGTGCACCTTAAATGCACACAATGACTTTAACAGACCTTACAGGATGTAATGTTTAGAGTAATATGTGTCTTTTGATCGACAATGAGAAGTAAACAAAGAGTATTAAATCCCTGATCCTCATTTAAACATGATCATTCAACAAAAGGCACTTCTGGAGAGTGAAGACAAAGTTTAAAGGGATAGTTCACCCAAAAAATGTCATCATTTACTTCACTTGTTTCAAACCTGAACAATGGAAACCAGTAACCATTGACTTCCATAAAACTATTTTCTTACTATGGATGTCAATGGCTACCGGTTTCCATCATTCTTCAAAGTATATTCTATTACTTTCAACTGATAAACAAAGCTCATAAACCTTGGTACATTTTGTTTTTTTGGGTGAACTATCCCTTTAAGAAAAGTGTCCCTTATTTAGAGGCTTTAATTCCTAGAAGTCAATCAAATATGAACTTAACTGAAAAAATAAAAAGTGTTAAAATCTTAAAAATTAAATAAATATCAACCTCTGAACAGTGATTATTGCCAATACAAGTCCTTATTTGTTTGTTTCAATTCCCGTTTGTTCAGATAATAATGTGTGTTTCCATGTTATGAGAGAAAATGCAGTCTTTGAATCAACCAAAGAGATGAAAAAGAGCTAAATCAAGTCATCAGCACTGAAAGGACAACAACTGAAAGGCTGTTCTCTTTTCCTCAGTGGTCGTGAAGGAGACACGATGATGTCATCAGAGTCGTCTGAATCAACGTTCTTTGAGTTGTCAGTGGCTGGTTCCTGTTGGTGGATCTTCAGGCCTGCTTCACGCCAACAAAACGAAAAACATGTTTGTCATTACATTAAACAGGTGAGTGACTATACTGTATAATGGCAGATTATTCAAACACATACTGGCGTTATCACACATTCGGTACACACTTTCCTTTAAAAGTTTAAAGGGATAGTTCATACAAAAAATTAAAAGTTCCTTACCATTTACTCACAAGATGAATGTTGGAAACCACCAGCAATTGACATCCATAGTAAGAAAATAAAATACTATGGAAGTCAATGGCTACTGGTTACCAACATACACTCACCGGCCACTTTATTAGGTACACATTACTAGTACCAAGTTGGACCCCCTATTGCCTTCAGAACTGCCTTAATCCTTCATGGCATAGTTTCAACAAGGTACTGGAAATATTCCTCAGAGATTTTGGTCCATATTGACATAATACACTCTCAGAAATAAAGGTACAGGAGCTGTCACTGGGGCAGTACCTTTTCAAAAGGTACATATTTGTATCTGAAGGGTCCACAATGGTACCTCAAAGGTACTTTTTAGGTACATTTGGGCACTAATATGCACCTTTGAGGTACTACGGTGGACTCTTTGGGTACAAATATGTACCTTTTGAAAAGGTACTGCCCCAGTGACAGCTCCTGTACCTTTATTTCTGAGAGTGTAGCATCAAGCAGTTGCTGCAGATTTGTCGGCTGCACATCCATGATACGAATCTCCCGTTCCACCACATCCCGAAGGTGCTCTATTGGATTGAGCTCTGGTGACTGTGGAGGACATTTGAGTACAGGGAACTCATTTTCATGTTGAAGAAACCAGTCTGAGATGATTTGCGCTTTATGACATGGCGCGTTATCCTGCTGGAAGTAGCCATCAGAAGATGGGTACACTGTGGTCATAAAGGGATGGACATGGTCAGCAACAATACTCAGGTAGGCTGTGGCGTTGACACAATGCTCAGTTGGTACTAATGGGCCCAAAGTTTTCCAAGAAAATATCCCCCACACCATTACACCACCACCACCAGCCTGAACCGTTAATGCAAGGAAGGATGGATCCATGCTTTCATGTTTTTGATGGCAAACTCTGACCCTACCATCAGAATGTCACAGCAGAAAATGCGACTCATCATCATTTGCGTCCACAGAACTGCCGCTCACTGTATATTTTCTCTTTTTCGGACCATTCTCTGTAAACCCTAGAGATGGATGTGTGTGAAAATCCAAGTAGATCAGCAGTTTCAGAAATACTCAGACCAGCCCGTTTGGCACCAACAAGTGGCCAGTGAGTGTACATCAGTATATATTCCTTTGTGTTCAACAGAAGAAGAAAAACTCAAACAGGTTCAGAACAAGGAACAAAAAATGATTTTTCATTTTTTGGGTGGTTGAACTATCCCTTCTTTTTATGTTTATAAAGAAGTTTCTTATACTCACCAAATGTGCATTTATTTGCTAAAAAATATTGACCTTTTTCTATCACGAATAATGGGCTCAGAAATTGTAACATTATTAGTTCGAGACTTCTGAATTTTTTGCCGTAAAAAAATAGCTCATTATGAGGATTGATGTTCGAAACTGGTATTTTCAAATTATATGATATTATTTGTATCTATAGTAATAAACACTTGTTTCTAGAGCTATTAGTTTGAGTGTTTATTCTTAGTCATTTCTATAGAGGCCAAGAGAGCTAAAATGCACTGTAAGTTAAGAAAACTCTAGACAAAAAAACTCTAACAAACACAGAAAGCCTCTTCATCAATTTGACAACACATGCGCACACAAATTCTCACAACACATACAAACACAGAAACATGCTGCAAATAGTACTGACCACAACGGAAATGTGTCAGGTAACCCCAAAAAGTGACGAACTCGACTGCTTATGGCTTCGCACCCATTTTTATCATCACATGATCTCTGATAACAAAATCACATGACTTGTTTTTAAATGTGCATAATGGAATTTATTCAGTAAAAGTGTTTCCACCGTAGTTTATGTGCATTTTTTCTTATTAGTAAAAGAAAATCCTACACAGTAATGCGCATACGCTTATTTATGCTCATTTTAAAAATGTTAGCATTTCCATCAAGCATTTTTTTATGCAATAATCCAAAATGTGCATAAAAATAGCTGGATAAAAACATGGCTAGTGTCAGGTGATCCTTCAGAATGCTTCTAATATGTGAATTTGTCCCTAAATAAACATTTCTTCCTATTATTGATGTTGAAAAGTAGATAATCTGACTGTGCGTGTGTGTTTTAGAATGCTCAATGAACAGCATTTATTTGAAACAGAAACTTTTACAACATTACAAATGTCTTTAGAGTCACTTTAAATCAATTTAACGTGTCCTTGCTAAAAAAATAAAAGATACTGACCTCCAACTTTGGAACGGTAGCGCAATAAAAATAAGTTATGGGCCTCCTGTACTCTAACCTGGTATTGATCTTTTGTCTCGTAGCTTATCACTGTAAGTAGGATTTATTTCCTCTGTGACCTCCGCGCCATTATTCAGAGTTAAACCAAGGAAAATGAAAAACAACCACTGCGAGTTTTAAAAGTAGATTATTGGCATAAAAGATTTTAAGAATGATCCAAACTGAATCTTTATTTACAAGAAGCATTTTTGGTTTGACGCATTGAATGTTTTTTAGACCTGTTTGTTAATCTGTCTTGCTTATACAAGATTAACAATCAAGAATATAAACAGCATGAGATACTATTGATCTCTTCACGAGAATAGAGCACATTATTAAAGATGAATAATCACCTGAGCTTTGGGTTTTGCTTGTGAACACGGCCTGAGAGGATCCTGCGGGTAATACATACTGCTTTTTCTGATGTATGGAAGATACAGAGTGTGCCCTGCAGAGTCACGTTAACATATTGTTGTAAAGGCAATAGGTTTATTGTGTAATAAATACAGAGTATATTCATCTGCCAATGTGCCATAATATAAATATACATAATTATACAGAATATGTCAAATGTTAGTGTACTGATGTAGTAATTTAGTGAATACACTATATGTCTACAGTATATCACCTGTCCGTCTTTTTAGTGCTGCGTTTGAGATGAGCCCTAAAGACCGACTGCAGCAGAGTCACTTCCTCTTCCTGTACAGCTTGAGTGCTTATACCTGATTGGCTCTGAAAGATGGTCAGCAAGATAATGGTATTATTGTTAAATTGTAATGACTGTTGCAATGGAACAAAAAAACATGTCTTTGCCAAGTGGGGTATGCATACAAAGTTTTTAAATAAATGTACTTCATGAATTCATGAAAAGAAAAAGTTTTACAAACTCCCAAAACATCTTCAAAAAGTATCTACGTTTTACAATTTTAGTTCAAAGATTGATAATAAAAACTGAACATTTAAGATTGAATTGGCAAAAAGATATTAGTAATGATACTTGGAATAGGATTCTTCCTATAGTGGAAGATATATAAAAGAAACAAGAGGTAAATTTATACAGTATAAAATACTTCATAGATATTACTACACTCCGGTTTAACTTTTTTAATGTTTTGTATTTTTGTATGGTACTGTGTGTTATATTAAGAGGAAACCAATTAAAACTTTAAATAAATTTATTTCAGAAAAAAATACAATAAAACATTAATAGTGAAATAATTTATATTTAATGTATTTTTTAAATATCATTTATTCCTGTAATTCAAATCTGAAGCACTTGATGAGTAACTGTCACCCATTAATGCTGAATAAAAATAATAATTTCTTTTAAATGCTTGAATGTAGATATACTGTATATACAGCTATGGACAAATAATAACTATGAGACCACTTGGAAAAAGCTGCTCTGAAATATACTGAATTTACTAGATATTTACTAGATATAATGAGTAAAATGTACATATTTGTATAATTCTATAAAGGCATTTGAGATAGAAGTAGTAATTTAAATCTCTTTTTTGGCAGAAAAAGACAACTGATTAAACTACATGATTTCAGGAATTTCACCAAAAACTAATTTGTAACTCTTCTGAAGTTAAAACAATGGAAAAGCTTTGTCTAATAATTCAAATTAACCTAAAAACATGCCATTTTATAAATTATATACAGTCAAGCCTAAAATTATTCATACCCCTGGCAAATTCAGACTTTAAGTTACTTAAAGACATCTTTTTACTTGAAGTATTTTTTTCCTACAATTTTTTCTACATTTTCTTTCTACGAAAGACAGACAGACAGACAGACACGTAGATAGATAGATAGATAGATAGATAGATAGATAGATAGATAGATAGATAG
>CAIGQV010016298.1:1173650-1201369 GCA_903798115.1 Danio jaintianensis | reverse complement strand
TAGATAGATAGATAGATAGATAGATAGATAGATAGATAGATAGATAGGATACAAATCTAAAAAAGTTTTTTTAAGGTTTACTTTTGATAAAAGTTGTACAATTTTGGAAGGATTCACATTTAAAAGCATTTCATCATAAAGTCTCTCCAGATAAAATCGTTTTCTGACAACATTAAAAATAATATGCTTAACAGTTTGGTTTCTGTTGCAATATTGGCATTTTGGGGGTTCTTCTCCTTTGAGTACATGTCCATGTGTGAGTCTCGTGTGTCCGATATCGGCGTCTTCTGTAAACAATCTCATCATGTCTTGAGTTAAAAAAAAATCGTTTGATTTTCTTCCTATTTCAGGCTGGATTTCAAAAAGTTTTTTTTTTTTTTTGAGCACTGATGCCATTCTGCTTGCCATTTGTTAAGAATATAGCCTTTTATTAGTGGCTTTTAAATCTGAAGGTGGGATTTTGCCATCCTTTATCTTTCCGCTTAGGGCAGCTTTGTCTGCTTGTTCATTTCCAAATAGTCCAACATGTCCTGGGATGCAACAGAAAACTATCTTATAACATTTTCTCTGTAGTTCATTCACTTTGATAAAAATGTCCCGGTCCAAAGAAAGCATGCTGGTTGAATAAAAGTAACTTTAATAAAAGTAACCAGGGGTATGAATCATTTCATGCTTGACTATATATTTTGACCAATTGTCATTTTATACTAATTCTTTTTTAAACTTGAATGAAACACCAACAGTCTACTCCATAATAAAACAAACAAATATGTTTTATCTAAACACATAACCATGAATCATAAATCCAGAGAATCTGAGAATTTTTGAGTAGCCTCTTAATTCTTTCCACGGCTTTATATTAGCTTCAATGTACAACTATACAGCCGCTAGAGATTGTTAATAATCCAATGCAGCCAATAAGCACAATAACAACATATAACGCAAAAATCAATAGAGGCAAAGCTGTGTATAATACAGTCAGCATCCTATTAAAATGCCAAAAGCGGTTACCATGGCAGCAGGGACAGTTCCCGGGTCAGCTTGCCTCTGACCCTCCAGATGCCTCTGTCTGATCAGATGTCCTCTGAGACAGGACTGCAGGAGAACTAGATCCTGTGCGGACGAGCAGAAGCTACATTAATAATCTACATTTACTGTAAATGTACAGTATGTGTTGATGGGGTTGCACCAACCCGTTTACGGTGTGTGCGCCAGTGTTTCTGTATTATCTCAGCTGCCTTGTTTTTCTTTTTTGTTCCAAAATCTGATGGCGATGATGCTTCTGTTAACAATAAAGAACTGTCCCGAACCTGTGAGATGGATTGTGACAATATCATATTTATGAGTTGCCATATTGACTTATTGATATTGATTTCTGTGTGTGTGTGTGTGTGCGTACATTTCTAAAGAAGCATTACCTGAATTGGATCTTGTACTACTTTGAGGTTTCTCTCCTCCTCTAGTTTCTCTTTTAAACAAGTGATTTCTATGGTCAGTGCACTCATCTCCTGTCTGTAAATAAAAAATGTGAATATGAATTCATACGTGTCCTCACATGTTTGATGGTATGTATTTTATTTTAAAACAAAGCATGTTATTTACATTTGTAGACTTTTAAATTGAAGCTCTTTTTATATTGAACACATTTGTCCTCCTTTAAAGATGTTCAGAGCAATTATTTATAGAGATCATTGTAGGAAGAGTTCAATTTTATATATTTAAAACACATACATAAATAATACATCAAAATGCAAACGCGTTTAGACCCAATAATCATTCATCACTTATATTTACTTTTATTGTTATTTTTTTCACTTATATTTTACGTTTAAGATTAGGTATGTTTATTAGTAAAATGAAATTAGTTTAGTTCTGTGGGTCTCGTCTATCAAATCTGATTTTTATTTTATATTTTATATTGGATTCAAGTCAGGTGATTGGCTGGGCTATTCTACAGCTTTATTTTCTTTCTCTGAAACCATTTTTCAAGAGTTTCCTTGGCTGTGTTTTGGATCATTGTCTTGCTGAAATGTCCACCATGATTTCATCTTCATCATCCTGGTAATGTAGACGTTGGACTGAAGCAGCTGATATTAATTTACAATGACAAAGGGCTGCTGAAGAACTACTGAGAGATTTCAGTTGCTGTCTGAGCTTTCACTGCCTTTCTACACCTCCCTTTCTTCATGTGTTCAATACGTTTTTCCTCTGTCATTTGATTTTACTTCACATAACTTAACTTGTAAACTAATTAGTTTTTTTTTCTTTGCATATATGGATTTCTTTGGTTGTTACCAACATCTGGTGAAAATTTCAAGCCAACAGCACATATTAGACATATTAGAAATATGTTTTCTGAGAAAAATGGTGACGTGTTGAATACTTATTTTCCCCACTGTTTAAAAAGAGCATTCAAGGTAATGTGTAAACTGTTTTTATTATGTTAGAAATAAATATGTAGGTTTAAGCTATATGTTTTTAAGCAATCACAAGTTAAATGTGTTAAATGGAATTTATGTAAATTCAATTAATTCCAAAGAGGTTAATAATGCTAATGCTAATTTTCAGATGATGTATTTTAATACATTTTCTTAATACTGAAACAAGAAATAAAGAAAAAATCTCACCAATAATTGTTCACAATGTTTTAATTAATAAAAATGGTAAACAATATTCATTCATTTTCTTTTCGGCTTAGTCCCTTTATTAATCTGGGGTCGCCACAGCGGAATGAACCGCCAACTTATCCAGCATATGTTTTACGCATCGGATGCCCTTCCAGCCGCAACCCATCACTGGGAAACATCCATACACACTCATTCACACACATACACTACGGACAATTTAGCCTACCCAATTCACCTATAGCGCATGTCTTTGGACTTGTGGGGGAAACCGGAGCACCCGGAGGAAACCCATGCGAACACGGGGAGAACATGCAAACTCCACACAGAAATGCCAACTGACCCAGCCGAGGCTCGAACCAGCGACCTTCTTGCTGTGAGGCGATTGTGCTACCCACTGCGCCACCGCGTCGCTGGTAAACAATACTACAAAATATTGTTTTAGGTGGAAAATATTAAAGTATTATTTTATGAAATAGTAATACTTTGAGTCTTCAAAATTTACTTGCACATACAGTACAGTATATTGACACATTTCGCCAAACATTTTAAGATTTTAAGGATAATTTGTCACAGAAATACTAAAATGTAATTATTGTTTAATATAAAAAAATATTAAGTTAAACTCTTCATACAATGATCACTCTAAATAATTGCTCTAAACATCCCTAAATGAGGACAAACATGTTCAATATACAAATTTAAAAGTGTAAAAATATAAATAGCATGTTTGTTTTACAGAAGATACATACCATCACACATGTGAGGATACAAGATCTTCCAAAATAAGCAAACACATCAACACAACATAGTTTATAATGAATGATTCCTTCATTATTTTAATATTACACACCTATGTGTTTGAATCAGTCTCTCGTGATCTCGGATTTGCTCCTTCAGCACATTTTCTACCTCTTTCAGACGTTCATCCTTTTCAGCAGATAAGCGTTTTATCTCCTCGCTTATAAGACAAAATCAGAATTTCAATCAGAATTAATCTCAAATCATTTCAAACGACTTCAAAAAAGTTTCTAAAGATATAATAAATGAGACATGAATGCACAGTTATCATTACGGATATTTTCTGTAGTTATAAAAAAATGCTCTTCATAATGTATTTGCTTCTATTCATTAAAGACTTTGTATAAAAATATGAAAAGTTTTTAGGATTGATAATAAATGTTTGTTGAGCACCAAATGTGCATATTAATTTTATTTTTAAAGCATTCTTTAAATTGCCACTCTGAAGACTGGAGTAATGACTTTTTTATGGCTTTTTAAATGTATATTAAAATAGAAAACAGTTCTCTAAAATTGTACAAATCTTTCTGTTTTAACTTCATTTTTTGATTCAATAAATGCAGCCTTTTTGAGCCGAATATATTGGTTTCAGAAGCATTTGAAAATCGTACTGAATCCAAATGTTTTGAACTGTAGTGTATTTTCTGTAAGCGCACTTACTCTCTCTGGGTTAGTTTTTGCTGTAGCTCTGATTTCTGTACTCCAAGTTTCGTAACCACTCCATTCAAAAGCACATCATTCTCTGCAATCATAGACGGCTCGGTCTCTGCGTTCTGATTCGCCGATTCTGTATCGTCTAGGCTCTTTTGTGACGCTTTGGAGATCTGAAGATTTTTTATCTTTTCCAATCTCTAAAAAATGAGATAAATAAATGACTTTTTCATGATAAATTTATGAAGCAAATAATGTTTCAAGTAACATAAAAACCTTTTCAAGCTCGAGGATTCGACGCACAAGTCTCTGTTTACTCCAATCCATATAACCTGAAAACATAAAAAATATGGTTAGTCATGTGACTGAATTCAGCACTCTTGCAGGTGCCGCAACCTTAAATCCTCAACATTTTCAGACCTTTTTTTTTTCAGCACATTAACCAGCCTAGACAAAATAACCCTCTTAGACTTGTTGATTTAAGTTTTTCATCAGTAATTCAGTTCTTATTGCAGAAACTGTTGAACAGCGCTGACAAAAACGGATATCTCAATGTTTTTGGCATTTGTTTTAGTAACGATAATAACTATATTTTGCTTAGTGTGTTTTTATGCTGATCTTGGACAGGTTTAGGCCAGTCAGGGATAGATATAAATAATCAGGGCACTAAAATCCCCAGTAGGTGGAACCAAGACTTTGTCTTTTTGAGTGATTCACTGAATCATTGATTCAAATTATTTGTTCAAATGGCTGATTCATTTTAAAATGCAGCAAGTGATTCCAATGATTCTGTTTATTGAACTGTTCACTCAAGCGATTTGTTCAAAAACTGATTAATTCATAGCTGATACATTCAAGAAGCACATATTTTCTGTTCTGGGTTGTTTTCCAAGGCATTTTATTTGTTATTTTGACACGCTGTCATTTTATGCAAACATTTTTCGGAATTGCATTTTTATTGCATATTTGGAAGAAATATCATCAGTGGTGTACATAAAACAAACATTTAACAAAAACTCAAAACTTAAAGTCAGTGTGAAACCAAAATTTACATGTTTATTTTGCTACTCGCACATTGTTATTCTGTAGGTGAACAATTAATCTGTGCAAAAAAAAAATGTTTTGGCAATCTTTAATCAAAGTCTGATCATTTGGAGTGGTGTTTTTTCTCTGTTGACGTCAGTTTCAGGACTTCCGTCATAATATTCTAAACCACGCCCCTCTTACTGTTAGCTTGCTACGATCAAGTGATCCACAAAAAGAAAGCCCCGCCCCCTAATCAATATTTCATTTCAGTTGGAAGTATAGTTTACACAGACTTTAATGTTTTTCCATAGCTGTGCACTGTATGTATACCAACATCATTAAAATGACAATTAACAAATACTAATTGTAGGAGACTTTAACATTCACATAGATGACGCTAACGATACATTAGGGCTCGCGTTTACAGATTTATTACAATCACTTGGGATAAAGCAAAACGTTGTTGGTCCAACCCATCGCTTAAAGCATACATTAGATCTAATTTTGTCTCATGGACTTGAGGTCATTGATGTAGACATTATACCACAAAGCGATGATATAACAGACCACTACCTCTTACTATATAAGCTGTGTTTACCTGAAATTAGCAGACCTGCACAGATATATCGCCCTGGTAGAACTATCGTCCCGTCCACTAAAGATGAATTCACAAATAACTTACCGGATCTTTCTCTATTTCTAAATGCACCCGCAAACGCAAATGACCTTGATGTAGTAATCAGCAGTATGGATGCTATCTTTACTAACACACTAAATACTGTGGCACCCATCAAATTAAAAAAGGTTAGAGAGAATAAAACTACACCATGGTATAACAGTCATACTCGCGCTCTCAAAACAGCAACCCGTGCCCTGGAACGTAAGTGGAAAAAAACTAAATTAGAGGTCTTTAGAATTGCGTACAAAGATAGTATGTCCAGCTATAGGAGGGCTCTAAAATCCGCCAGGGCTGAGCACCTCCGCAAACTGATAGAAAATAATCATAACAATCCTAGATTTTTATTTAACACCGTTGCTAAATTAACAAATAATCGGTCATCTTTGGAACAAAATGTCCCACCGCAAATTAGTAGTGATGACTTCATAAATTTCTTCAGCGATAAAATAGAAGGTTTCAGACAGAAAATAGAAGATGTTAAACTTTCGGCACCGCCTTATACTTCAGATCCATTAAACATTCCGCTGAACCAAAATAATCTACAGTGCTTCAAAATCATAGAACAGGAAGAGCTAGATAAACTTATAAATGTTTCTAAACCAGCTACATGTATGTTAGACCCAATTCCAACTAAATTACTGAAAGAATTGCTACCTGTAATAGGAGAACCTCTTCTTAACCTCATCAACTCTTCTCTATCTTTAGGCCATGTTCCAAATCCTTTCAAGCTAGCTGTTATTAAGCCTATTATTAAGAAACCACAACTGGACCCCGGCAACTTAGCTAATTATAGGCCTATTTCAAATCTTCCATTTATGTCTAAAATACTAGAAAAAGTTGTTTCTGCCCAATTATGCTCCTTTCTGCAGATGAACAATGTTTTTGAAGTGTTTCAGTCAGGTTTCAGGCCTCATCACAGTACAGAAACCGCATTAGTGAAAATAACCAACGATTTACTCTTAGCTGCTGACCAAGGGTGCATCTCATTATTAGTTTTACTAGATCTCAGTGCTGCATTTGACACCATCGACCACAATATCCTCATAGATCGCTTAAATTCTACAGGTGTCCGGGGACAGGCTCTACAATGGTTTAAGTCATACTTAACTGACCGTTACCAGTTTGTTAATATAAATGGACAGCTTTCTCAGGTCAGGCCAGTACAGTATGGGGTGCCTCAAGGATCAGTTTTAGGCCCTTTGCTGTTTACAATATACATGCTACCCCTGGGGGACATTATAAGAAGACACGGGATCAGCTTTCACTGCTATGCAGATGATACTCAATTATATATTTCAACAAAACCTGATGAGACGTCTGAACTGTCTAAGCTAACTGAATGTATTAAAGATGTTAAAGACTGGATGACCAACAATTTCCTTCTCTTAAATTCAGACAAAACAGAATTATTACTTATTGGGCCTAAATCCTGTACGCAGCAGATCTCACAACTCGACCTGCAATTAGAGGGACACAAAGTTAGCTTTAGCTCTACTGTAAAAGATCTGGGTGTTATACTAGACAGCAATTTAACCTTTGAAAATCATATCTCCCATGTCACAAAAACAGCCTTCTTTCATCTGAGAAATATCGCTAAGTTACGAAGTATGCTATCCATCTCAGATGCAGAAAAACTAGTTCATGCTTTCATGACTTCTAGGCTGGATTACTGTAATGCTCTGTTCGTTGGTTGCCCAGCATCCTCTATTAATAAACTTCAGTTAGTACAAAATGCAGCTGCCAGAGTTCTTACCAGGTCTAGAAAATATGATCATATCACCCCAATTTTATCTTCCGTACACTGGCTGCCTGTTAAGTTCCGTATTGATTATAAAATATTGCTTCTTACCTATAAAGCTTTAAATAATCTACCACCTGTTTATCTAACCGACCTTCTGTCTCGCTACAATCCAACCCGCTCTTTAAGATCTCAAAACTCAGGGCTGCTGGTAGTACCTAGAATAGCAAAGTCGAGTAAAGGTGGTCGAGCCTTTTCATTTATGGCTCCTAAACTCTGGAATAGCCTTCCTGATAATGTTCGAGGCTCAGACACACTCTCTCAGTTCAAAACTAGATTAAAGACCTATCTTTTTAGTAAAGCATACACTCAATGCATTGCATAACGGTATGATGCATGAATCTGCTCCACGCAGGTTTTTGCATCTCGTTTATATACACTATGAACAGCAGCTACGCTAATTATTCTCTTTATTCTCTATTTCCACCTGGGGATACTCATCCCGAGGCCCCCAGAGACTATGCAGTGCCACTAATGCAAACCAAGACCTGTGAAGAGATGACCCCAAGGTTTCCATAATCCAAGACCAGGCCGTATCCTGAGGAGCTGCTGTGGTGGTCATGGAGGAGTGGAGAGAAAAGGACTGATTCCAGTGGGACCCCAGTGAAAGACGAGTCTTCTCTGTCGTCCAGCGTTCACCAGCCTCCGGCGCCTAGACTGCAGCTCTGCACAAGACGCTTGGCCATAGGAGAAATGGTCGTGCCCTACTGAGGTTTCTCTCGAGGTTTTTTTTTTCCTTCACTTTCGCAAATTGGTGAAGTTCGTTCCTCGCCGCTGTCGCCACTGGCTTGCATGGTTCGGGACCTGTAGAGCTGCGCATCGATGGATTTGCTCTTCAGTGTTTGGACTCTCAGCAGTGAAAATTAAACCACACTGAACTGAACTTAAACTCTAAAAACTGAACGGACACCATTCCAATTCACTATAATCTTCTATGTGAAGCTGCTTTGACACAATCTACATTGTAAAAGCGCTATAGAAATAAAGATGAATTGAATTGAACATATTAATCGCATATGATAAATATTTCCAGTTCTGTTGTGAATGCAAGTACCCTTGGCTCTGCATGCAGGGCTGTCCGTCATGCTCATCTCTTCCTGGGTCAATTCTTTTTTGAGTTCCTGGTTCTCGTCCTCCAGTTGTTGAACAGTCTTTGTGAGTTTCAGAACTGTGGTACTAAGAGTCTTGTTCTGCCGTCTGCTCTCTTTGCTCTCTGCCTTATTACTGAGAGGAAAAAGAAAATACAGATAATTAAATAAAGACTTAAATCGTATCAGATCAAGAGAGACCATTAAATTGAATAAAATGATCAATGTATTTACCTTCTCTCAGTTGAATCTAACAGTGTGCGCAATCTTTGAACCTAAGCATGAAAAATAAAGAGTATTACACAATATCCCCCAAAAGAAGTCTGAATAGTTAAAGGGTCTATATGATAGAATTTGTTTGTAGAATTAGCTTGTAACAAAACTTCAAAACAAGACCTCCTCCAGCCTCCTATGTTATCTATCAAAGCCTACAGACAATTTGTTTTATGTGAAGATCTCTCAAAAATTAAGATGTTTGTATGCTCCCTGTACAGTCACCAGTCTCAAATACACTTTAGAATCAAACAATAATAATAGTGACATTTCAATGACCTCATCAGTCATCATCACTGTAATCAAATGCTTTCTAAACTGCTGTTTTCACTCTGCTGTAATTTATGTCGCAGGATATATAAGTATAATGCTTCAAAGGCATTTACACCTTTTTACTGAAGAAATTAACCTCGCTGTTAGTATACAGGGGCATTGAATAACATTCAGTCTCTTGCACGTGCACAAATGGAAGCACAAATTGCTGGCTGCAGTTCACTAAATGGCCACTGGGGCCAATAACAAGGGTTTCTAAATTATATACATATAGAAACTACAAACATAGAATCTACAAGCTATACAATAGAAACTACAAACTATAAAAACTAACCCATATGCCGCCAGATGGTTAATACATGTCTTCTGAAGTGGATCAATGTGTTTTTGTAACAAAAATATTTGCAATTTTACAATTATTAACAGACTGCCGAATCTCTGACCAGACGTAAGATGCATTTGTAGCAGAAGCTCTGGTTAGAGTAGACGAACGGGAATAACATTATACAGTAACGCCAAGCCAATGAGTTTTTTTTATTCGTCATTGTCTTCTGTGGTAAACAATCTGAGTGGTAAGTGGTTCCTGCGAGACGTGTATATACCTAGAACTTCCGCAATGAATGCGCTTTATGTCATGCATCATACAGTACATCAAGTCAGAGATTCAGCATTCGACAGCCACTGGAAATCAGTGATTTTTGAGTTTATAATTTTAAAATTATAAATATTTTTGTTACAAAAACACACTGATCCACTTAAAAAAATATCAGTTAAACACCTGACAGAATTTGGGTTAGTTTATGCTGGATTAAAGTGCTTTTGGAATTTAAAAGGGCCAATACGCAACACCATTATACAGCATAGAAAAGCCAGGGAGCAATTTGAAGACTGAATGTAACGGAAGTTGCTGAGACTTTTATTTCAGGATGTTGATGTACTACCAACTGATACAGAATATTGAGTAGGGGAGGGGCTTTCTTTTTGCACATCATTCCCTCTTCGCAAACTAATGGTTAAGAGTATTGTGACTGAATCGTCAAACTGACATCAACAGAGAAGGACCACCACTCCAAACGCAGGAGCAAATGGTCAGACTTTGATTGAAGATTACCAAAACAAACACATTTTTTCAGTGTATTAACTTGCACAGATTAATTGTTCATCTAAAGTATAACAATGTCCACTAGCAAAATAAACATTGTAAATTTTGATTTCATACAGACTTTAAAACTACTCCAACTGTGTTCGTCTGACAGAATGTCATATACACCGAGGATGGCTTGAAAGTGAGTAAATTATGGTGTAAATTTAATTTCTGGGTGAACTTTTCCTTTAAGTATGTTTACATAAAACAATGCAAGTCACCTCCTCAAAGTAGGTTTCAACGGTGATCTTCATTTCCTGCATGTTAGTAGTTTTGTGGTCACTCTGAAGCTGACTGTGAAGGAAAATACACAACTCATCAATTTAAGTGCAACAAACATTCGACAAGCGTTCAAAGGTATTTAGTTTGTATCAACATAAAACTGAGTGATAATTTGAACAAAGCGCACAAGTTTAAGATGCAGTCACATACACTTGCTCTGAGAACATTTTTGTCAAAATCTGCTCATTCCAATAGGAATCTGTAAAATCTGGAGTTTCATGGGAGGGCATGAACAGTGCTTCATATATCAGTAAATTATTATGGGCAATTAATGTTTTGTGTTCACTATATTATGCTAATGCAAAATCACATACAATGTTTACATGCCCCCTTTTGCTTTAAAGACAACAGCAATCAAACTGAATGGACTCCACAGGTTTCTGTAAGACCTGAGAATTATCCAGACATCAACAGAAGCATGAACAGAGGAAGTCTTTACTGATTTGTTCAATAATTTTCAGGTGAAATTTTATTTGAGCCAAATTCCTGGACTCAACATCTGTTTTTCTCATGCTCACAGGGATATTTCATTTAAAAATGAAAATTTATTTACCATTTACTCACCCTCAAAATCTTACTTTCTTCTGTTGAATACAAACACAACTGGCATCCATTGTAAATGAAATTCTACAAATTATGAAAGTCAATGGATACAGTTTTCCAACATTGGTTAAAATATCTTCTTTTGTACTCAACAGAAATAATCACAATTGTGGAGGGGGAGTTAATAATGAGAGAATGTTCATTTTTGGGTGAACTCTCCCTTGAAGCTCTGTGAAATGTGCCATATTGATTCATTATAACCCGTTTTGTATAATATAAATGAGTTTGTTAGGTTTGTAAAATATAAATAAAATTAGCTTCAAACCTCAAGGCATTCTCTTTCACTTTGCACTGCTGCTCCAGCCGCAGAATCCTCTGTTTTAGACCATTAATAATCTAAAAAGAGAAATAATTGTTTTCACGTTATAATCATTCTTGAAATCATTGATCGGAACAAATGTAACAGAAAGAATATGTGCAGTTGTTATAAAGGCATACTCACTGATCTAGGATCGGTCTTTCTGTCCACTAAACTCCTAGCATACTCTGGGTCCTACACAATTAAATGCAAAAATAAATATTCAAAAATAATTATAAAAGAGCAAAACGATTTTATTTGCAATACTGTTTAAAAGTTTAAGGTCTAAAAGATGTTAATGTCTTTAAACAAAGCATTTGATGCTCAGCAAGATTGCATTTAATTATTCATGTGATCCGACGCTGATTTTTCAGATCATTACTTCAATATTTACTGTCAAATAATTCTAATATGCTGATTTGGTGCTTAAGTAACAATCCTTACTATTAACAGGGCTAATAACAGACTTTCTGCATGCTTTTGTCCTGGATTTTGTAAGGGACAGCTCACCCAAAAATACAAATTCTGTCATCCCTTCACTTATTTCAAACCTTTATGAGTTGCTTTCTTCTTTGAAATGCAAAAGAAGACATTCTGCAGAAAGCTGGAAACCGGTAACCATTGACCTCCATAGCATTTGTTTTTTCCTACTGTGGAAGTCAATGGTTACAGGTTTTCAGCTTTCTTCAGAATATGTTTGTTTGTGTAAAACAGAAAAAAGAAACTCATAAAGGTTTGGATTCTCTTGACGGTGAGTAAATAGTACATTTTCATTTTTGGGCGAACTATGCCTTTAACCTCAAAAATCAACATTTATTTAAATATATAATGTTTTGTCACTTTTGAATGCTAAATGTGTCCTTGGTAAATTAATTTTATTAGGATTTTAAAATTTCTAATTTTCTTTAATTCAGATATGCTCAGACATTTGAATGATGGTATATACAGAAATTTGTCCTGTAAATGATATTTTTAAACATTTCATCACAAACTAAAAATCATATTCTTTTCAGTCAGAAAGTATGAATGCACTTGCAGTTACACTACAGCTTTATGTCATGTGTACAGTATATGTGGGGTGTGAAGCATTTATACTGTACATGCAATCAAATTCCAGATTATCTCTGCGGCTGGATTTGCAGAGGATTGCTCATTACCTTGGCTGGGTCCAACAGCTGTTCGATTTGCCTGTCTTTCTTACAGTTTTCTTCTTCAAAACGCCGCAGCTTGGCTCTCATCTTGTCTGATTCAGCCTTTTGGGTTTGGATGGTCTGAGAAAAAAGGAAAAAAACACAAGGCTGCATCAAATTTCAATGCAAACAAATACACTTCAAAAGAAAGATACATTCAAGACAATTGATGCCAAAGTTACAGAATAAAAAGGTAATACATTTTTTGCAAATATTTGCACAATTCAGATTTTTTCTGTTTCAGATTTTTTCCATTGCAAGATAGATTGTAGTTCACCCACAAATATGTTCTGTTGAACACAAAATAAGATATTTTAAACAATTTTGGATACCTGTAACCATTGACATCCATTGTATTTTTTTCCCTACTAAATGAATGGTTACAGGTTTCCAACATTTTTCTAAATATGTTTTTTTGTTTTGAAACCAGTTTGAACAAGTGAAGGATGAGTAAATGATGACATTGAACTTGAATTTTTGGGTGAATGTTCCTTTTAACATCGCATTTCTGACTTTTCCCTTAGATTACATTTTCATTAGATTTTCCTTAAACTTACAAATGCAAGAAAAAAAAAGTCAATTACATTTTTATTTCTTTATCCTGGTGGAATAAAAGGTCTTTAGGTTTTAGACATATTATGAAATACTACAATACATTTCAAGAACCATTTCCTCCAATTGCATTGTACAAATTATGTATAATAATAGCTAAAAATAAACTTGCATGGATTAATATTTTCAAAACTGCAGCAGAGACAATACACTATCCAGGAACATTTGGCAGTCTATTTTTAACAAACTTTGATTTAAGACAAACTAATCCGAACCACTAATCCTTGTTGTACATATAGGACAGACAGTAGAATTGAGATAAAGTCCTATTCTTTGAAAACATGCAGTCTGATGTAATCAAAATTCTACAAACTCATCCTCAAAAACACTTTTAAGTCACTGAGTGGGTGCGCAAGAGACCAGCTTTACCTTTTTTAGATCGATTATTTCATCATACATCTCCTCCTTGTCTTTGTAGTCCGGGGTCCCTGGAACATAACCTGGGGAAGAATTGTAAAATAATAATATACAGTGACATCATCAGAAAAATAACCGTTGCATTGATTTTTTTGTTGTTGAACATTCTCTTTATTGTTTTTTTGAAGAGAGAAAGGACAGAAAAATCACTTAAATTGAAATTATGTACACACATATTACTATGTTATCATTTTACATCAGAATTATTTACTTTCCCAGTTACAAGAAAAAACTAAAATGATCAAATAAAATGAATAAAAAAAAGTAAATAAATAAATGTAAAAGCAAATAAGTAAATAAATACACCAAAAATAAAGTAAAAATATAGTTATACACAAAAATCTGTAAAATAAAATCATTTTTAAAAAGAGGGTGCGGGGTGGAGGATGTCAGGTTACATCAGAACACCCTTGTTCCTGATTTATTGCTTTTATCTCACCATTGGATGCAGAGCGGGAATATTTGGGCTTTTTCATTCCTAAGGCCTCCCTCAAGTATTCCGGTGTTCTGGCACTGGAAATGCTGCTCTGTGTGACACCGCAATCCATGACTTTCGGAGATTTTGTCAATGACCCTGAAGTAAATTAATTCGAAATTACATTTACATGTCTTTTAGAAACACATATATACATTTTCAGCTATACGTTTTCATCAGATAAGATATGCTTTATGAAGTGATTTATTCAGCTACTTTGTCTGCTCTTCCAGTAAATAATATTTAAATATCTTTAACCCAAGTACAATTTATTCAACAATTTAGGTCATATTTTCAAAAAGAAAAATATGACCTGCACAGACATTTACAGTTTACATTTATCAAAAATGACATTTAAAAAAAAATGTACAACAAAAAAAAATATCAATGTAGTCTGTCTGTTAAACTTTTCACCCAAAAACTTGAAAAACTAAATTCTCCAAAAGCATAAATATTAATGTTGATGTTTTTTTCTTCAGCGCCAAATCAGGAAAATACAATTATTTCTGAAGAATTATGTGACACTAAAAACTGGAAAAATCAGCTTTGCCATCAAGTATTAAATCCCATCTTAAAATACATAAACATTATTTATTTACTTCACTAACAATTTAAAAGATATATAAAAAAGTTATTTAAAATTAAAATCATTTTATTATATTTGTGATCATATTTAATTGCATCAATGCTTTAAAATATTACAGTTTTTACCATATTTTTGATCAAATAAAGGCAGATTTTCTGAACAGAAGTGCATATAAGTGTAACATAACTTTCAAAACTGAATAATGCAGAATACAATGTAAAATCGTAGCCACATAATAATTTTTTAAAAATAATAAAAATGGTCCGACCATGTCCATCATCCTGTAAGTGTAGCCAGACGTCTCTGGGTGGAGCAGCTGGAGGGGTTTTACAGTTTTGGAGCTGTGACCCCTTCACCGTCCTCCATGATGCAGCTGGAGCTCTCTTCAGATGCAAGTTTGCACTGTTCAGGTATGGCGACTCTGAAAGATTTCAATGAACACATTTTCTACTCAAACCAATTATTAAAATATTATTATAATTATTAAATTATATATATATTTTTATAGATTTCTCATTTTTTGCAATGTAAAAAAAAAAGTGCAGTGTTCAAATGTTTGGAATTCATAAGATTTTTAAGCAATTATCCGTTAAATTGCAAAGCATGTTTCAAAATAATTCTATTGACCCTTTTTACAAGACTGTTACGACGTGTTTAACGGTCATCAATCTTAAATCCTTGAAAGTTTTTAATATTTTAATTTTTTAAAAAACTATGAACATTTATATGCATTTATGTATATATTATATCATGTTTGCGTCGAATTACAAAAAAACGAATTACCACTTATGCGAGATGTTTCTAATGCAGCGTCTATGGGGCTGAGAGTAAATTTGACGTTATTCTCTCCTCTGGCTGCAGTTATCAGTCTCACACTATTATTTTCCTTTTTCTGAACGTCTTGATAACACCATTGTGGCATTTTTCTTTTATTATTTCAGCAAATAGGATTGTAAAAAAATGATTTGTTGTACTCTCCCATTCACTGCGCTCTAAGTTTACCCAACTATGATGACTTCTGCTTCTGAGAAACCCAGAAATGTAAAAAAAAAAAGGGTCTATTTCAAATAAATGCTGTTCTTCTGAACCTTCTAATCATCAAAGAAAGCTGAACAAATGTTAGATGTAATTCAGACACTTGAAATTGTAATATCATTTCACAGAATTACTGTTTTTATTTATTTTTATCAAATAAATGCAGCCATTGTGATCATAACAGACTTCAGAAACCTCTAACTGACTCTTTTGAATTGCAGTGATTGTACACAGTATAACAATTTTGTATTTACAATGCTATGTTGATATAAATTTTAAAAATAAATGTGGCGGCATGTTTGTAAAAGACACTTACTAGGAGAAGGAGGTGGTCTGCCAGAAACCTTCTTTTTTCTTGGTTGCTGAAATCAAATCCAACAATTAGATATTTCAGTTTATTACATTTGCATATTTAATTTTAAGGGTGACTGTTGGCACTTCATATTTATTCTTGCTTCAATCAATGTTACATCATTTTGATACAAAGATCCAAGAATCAAAGAAGAACTACAGTAGAACCAATGATTCTGACTGGCCCAAGATCTCACCTTTTCAGTGTCAGACACATAGCTGCTACATAGACTGTCCTCTGCCTGTAAAACACGTAATAAGAAGAACCAATTTTTGTGTCTGCATCCAATTAATTCACAAAACTTTTTTTATTCACTCTAAAAATATATTGGGTTCAATTATATAAATACATGTATTTTTTAATACAATTTATGTATGCCTGTATTTATGTATTGCCTGACAAGTACAAAAAAAAATATTTCACTGATGCATATATATAGGCTATGTTATTTCCTTTAATATAAATATAAACCAGGGTACTAAATCGTTTTCATATTAATTTACCGTGTCATTTACATAACTGACTAAAACTGTATGGGATCAAAGTTGTTTGATTATTGTTGACATGTTTTACACCATGGAAATGAGGCTGAAATGCAGTACTATATCCAGGGGATTGCATCACGTGTTTTTGTAAGAGGTGGTACTGTACTTCAAGGTATTGGCATGGTAAATACAAAAGTACTTTGTGTGTGTTGTTGCGGTTTAAAATCCGTCAATGTACTTACCAGATCCTCCACCTCCTCTTCAGTGACAAGTTCTCCAGCTACTACAGACATTATAGCCTATCTGATACCTGCTTTTATTTTATCATCACCTTTTACAAACAAAGGAACCATAATACTCTCTCATCCCGTGTGATTTATGAAGTTACGACCTGCAATGTCCGCGTATTATGATGTCGCCTTATTTCACAGATGTGCATAATTCTGATATCAAACAGCATAAACGAGCTGTGAAACGGGTCTGTTTTGTTAAGAAGTTCCCAAGATGCAGCGGTTTGCTGATGTCGCCGTTAGGAAAAGCGGCGGGTCCTGCGTCGATATTGTGTTTGGAAGCTATAGAGGTAACAGAGTAATGTTGTTCAGCCTCTTTTCGCGTCTCTCGTCGCTGTACGGATGTAATGGGCATTATTGTCGTCAAGCAACCGAAAATGTTTAACATGACAATAAACAGAAAATCAAACGTGTTTAAGTACGTCAGCACTGCGCACCACTTGCGCACACAGTGAATGAGCGGTGATCTGGGTGAAGTACAGCTCCACTACATTACAAAGTAGTCCTTAAAATATTTTTGGGTTGTTTTTCTTTCTCTTTCTTTGATACATTAAGGCACTATCTATATCTTTCATTTATTTCCTTCCTGTTCCTCTGTATCTATCTATCTATCTATCTATCTATCTATCTATCTATCTATCTATCTATCTATCTATCTATCTATCTATCTATCTATCTATCTATCTATCTATCTATCTTATATCAGTTTCTGTGAAGACATGTGCATTCCTACCAGGACTCAACTCACATACAACAATGACAAACCGTGGTTCACTGTAAAACTCAGACAGCTACGTCAGGCCAAGGAGGTTGCTTACAGGAATGGGGAGAGGGCCTTGTATAAGCAGGCCAAATACACACTGGAAAAGGAGATCAGAGTGGCAAAAAGGAACTATTCTGAGAAACTAAGGAGTCAGTTCTCTTCCAGCGACTCAGCATCCGTGTGGAAAAGTTTGAAAAACATCACAAACTACAAGAAACCATCCCCCAGCACTGTAGACAACGAACGACTTGCAAACGACCTGAATGAGTTTTACTGCAGGTTTGAGAAAACACCCCACACCCACTCTGAACTGCTCTTCACACCACCATCAACACCTCCACCACACCCCGTCTCCCCAACACTTCAGTTCAGTGAAGATGATGTGCGCCAGGTCTTCCAAAAACAGAAGAGGAAAAAAGCACCAGGCCCAGATTTTGTAACACCAGCCTGTCTAAAATCCTGTGCTGACCAACTGGCCCCCATCTTCACCCTGATCTTCAACAGATCACTGGAGCTGTGTGAAGTGCCCTCCTGCTTTAAACGCTCCACCATCATCCCCATCCCAAAGAAACCCAAACTTACAGGACTTAATGACTACAGACCAGTGGCGCTAACATCTGTGGTCATGAAGTCTTTTGAAAAACTGGTGCTGGCCCACCTGAAGGACATCACTGAACCCTCACTGGACTCTCTTCAGTTTGCCTACAGAGCAAACAGGTCTGTGGATGATGGAGTCAATATGGGACTGCATTATGTTCTGCAACACCTAGACAGACCAGGGACCTATGTGAGGATCTTGTTTGTTGACTTCAGCTCGGCTTTCAACACTATCATCCCAAAACTTCTCCTGCCCAAATTAACTCAGCTCTCCGTGCCCAACTCTGTCTGTCAGTGGATCAACAGCTTCCTAACGGACAGGCAGCAGCTGGTGAAGCTGGGAAAATTCTCATCCAGTACCCGCACAATCAGCACTGGCGCCCCCCAGGGGTGTGTCCTCTCCCCTCTGCTCTTCTCACTGTACACAAATGACTGCACCTCAAAGGACGCCTCTGTCACAATCTTGAAGTTTGCAGACGACACCACACTTATCGGCCTCATTCAGGACGGTGACGAGTCTGCTTACAGACAGGAGGTTAAGGAGCTGGCTGTCTGGTGCAGTCACAACAACCTGGAGCTGAACACGCTCAAAACAGTGGAGATGATAGTGGACTTCAGGAGAAACCCCCCTGCTCTCCCCCCACTGAGCATCATGGACAGCATTGTGGCAGCAGTGGAGTCATTCAGGTTCCTGGGCACCACCATCTCTCAGGATCTGAAGTGGGACACTCACATTGACTCCATTGTCAAAAAAGCTCAACAGAGGTTGTACTTCCTTCGTCAGCTGAGGAAGTTCAACCTTCCAAAGGAGCTGCTGAAACAGTTCTACACTTCCATCATTGAATCAGTCCTCTGCACTTCAATAACTGGTTTAGCTCAGCTACCAAATCCGACCTCCGAAGACTACGTCGAATAGTTCGGACTGCTGAGCGAATCACTGGTACAATCCTCCCTACTCTCCAAGAACTGTACTTATCCAGAGCAAGCAGAAGGGCTGCCAAAATCACTCTGGACCCCTCACACCCAGCACACTGCCTCTTTGAACTTTTACCTTCTGGTCGACGCTACAGAGCACTGTGTACCAGAACAGCCCGACACAGAAACAGTTTCTTCCCTCAGGCAATCCATCTCATGAACACTTGAATGATAGTAATTATGGAACAAACATCACTACTGCTATACACTTTTTATACACAAACAGTTATTTAACAACATATTTCACATGCTAATTTGCACATAACAGCTGCTGTTGTATATAGTAATATTCCTGTACATACACTTGTCAATTTGTATATTTGCATTCACTACAACTTTCATTTTTTAAATATATTTATTATCTGTTTTTTGTCCTGTCTCTGTAATTCTGTTGCACTGTAGAAGCTCTGTCACGAAAACAAATTCCTCGTATGTGTGAACATACCTGGCAATAAAGCTCTTTCTGATTCTGATTCTGATCTATCTATCTATCTATCTATCTATCTATCTATCTATCTATCTATCTATCTATCTATCTATCTATCTATCTATCTATCTATCTATCTATCTATCTATCTATCTATCTATCTATCTATCTATCTAGCTGTCTGTCTGTCTGTCTGTCTGATTGAGTTATCTTTACATCTTTAGATACATTGCCTGGATTAGACTAAGAACCAAAGCTGTGTTCTGTCATAGTCAAAATATACTTGTATATAATATTATTTATTATACTTAAACGTAATAATATATAACAATATAACTTGGCTAGGAAAAAAGTAAGATAATTTGTTTATCTTTTATGTGACATTTCACACAATACTAGAAATCGAAAAACGAAAAATATAAAAAAATATTATGTATTTTATCTCTCTCACACACTCACACACGCACACATGCACACACACACACAATTTATTTTATTATTGTTAAGAGCATTTTTTATATATTACATAATATAATCAAAATAAATTTTATCAGACCTAGAATAGAACAAATATTAACACACACACACTCCCACCACTTCATGTTCAGCCCTACACAGTGTAATTTCCGCCACAGTTTCATACATTCATTTTCCCAATACATTAAAGTATGTAACACACTAATTAATGAAATTGTGATGATTTAAGATGGCATTGATAGTCATTAAAATAATGTTATACAGAAACCGGAAACGGTGAACAGCTGCAGCACTACAGGGGACATAATCCTCCTCTGCTGCTATAATTTAATATTTAATGAAAAAAAAAGCAGTGCTTATGACCTTGCGTTGGTCATTTAGTACAATCACATTACCCACACGTGATGACGGACATCTCATAGATGGATTTGCTTTGGGGATTACAAGAGTGTATTAAAAGTCACCTGTTACTATTGCTTCAATAATGTACTTAAAACAATGTTCATTTATGCTATTCTTTTCCATCAATGAAACTGTAATGAACGTGTGGCTGTCCTGAATCACCCTCTCTGCTTGTTTCTAGTCATCAAGCAGCTCTGTTGCAAAGCTTTTAAAGTCTGTACAAATACCCTAAATCTTGTGCAGGGCCATTCTCATTATTATAACACAGTTACATAAGCTTTAATTCCAGCTTGCCTTCCAAGGCTGTGATGTTTTTTTTTTTTAAAGAGGTCCTATCCTCTTAAGGTGATTAATGGTAATATGTGTTGAGGGATGCGAAGAGGGAGGGAAAGAGCAGTGATGGAGAGAGAGAGAGAGAGAAAGAGAGAGACTGTTATCTGATCTGTTGGTCTTTACAGCCGCAGTCAGATGTTGAGCGTGAAGAGATCAGTTCAGGTCTAAACAAAGGTCTCTTGGGAATCACTAAGCGAAACAAACACATCGGCAATCTGGTAAGCATTGAAGAAACTTTACAATCTCATGTCAGCTTGTGTGTTTGATGAATAGAGGACTTGTTTTATTTGTGCATTGTGTCTACATTAATCTAAAATATTAGATTTATTTACTTTTTTTGACTTGTTTCATTAGAGACACGTTTTTAAATCAAAAGTAAAAAATATATGTAGATGTATGTTTATGTTTATATTTATATGTATATTTCAATTTATATACGGATTTCATTTTTAATGATGTTCAAAATAAATGATAAAGCCTTTTTTGTCTATATATATGTGTGTGTATACATATATAGAGACAAAAAGGCTGTATCATTAATTATGAACATTAATAAAAAATTATTCAGTATATACAAAAAAGACATATATAATAGTCGGTTTTGTCATAGATATAGCTATATGTGAATTATAATATTAATTTTAAACACTTTTTTACCCTTATCAGAGCACATCAACTTGAAGATCACCTGAGATCACCTGCTGCCCCAGTGACAAGGTAACAAAACCTATTTTTACCAACAGCTTACAACCCTACAGCATGTACTTACACACCGAGACGTGAGAGACAGACAGAACGTACTGATATTGTATTTGCATTAAGATATCTGTTTATAATGAATGACAAAAAGAACAAAATACGGTGATGAATAACAAAATCACAAGTCATTAATTTATGTGTACCTAGGCGTATGCACAATAACATCAAATATCCCATGGTCATTTACGTCAGAAATGGTCATTTTAAGCATACCTTGTGCTATCTGATGTGAAATAGGTCACTTTGTTCTGCTGAAGATTAAAACGTTTCACTTAAACCATATTGGGGATGACTCTAAATCCATCACAATATTCTGCTGTATGTTTTTAGTAATTTGCTTGAGTGTTATATAATACAAAATGGATATTGAATTTTCACTTAATCAGCCACTATTATTGGGAAATTCAAATCGTTCTGATGTGGATAAATGTGAAGCAAAAGTAGCCATTTTAGCAAATGACAAAGTGGAAATAAGTCTCTTATGCTCGCCATGCATTTATTAACTCAAAAATATAGTAAAAATATACCTATTGTGAATTATTATTACTATTTAAAATTGCTATTTTAATATATTTTAAAATGAAGTTTATTCCTGTGATGACATTTTTAGTGTCTCATGATCCTTCAGAAATCAGAATCATCATGCTGATTTGAGGCTCAAGACATTTTTATTAATATTATCAATCTTTATTGCTTATTAATGTATGTTTCACTTAATGCATGCTTTATCGATGTATGATTAATGTAAAGTTCAAAAGAGCAGAATTTGATTGAGATATAAATATTAGATATGTATTTCCTATAGATTTTGTTCATTTGAATGCATCCTTTATATAAAGGCATCAAAAGTTGAAAATCATCTTTTGTAAGCTGTTTGGACATAACTGTGTGTAGGTATAGTGTGTCCACAGTCATATTGGGGTGATATAAAGACAATAAGTCTCTTTTTTTAAATTTCCTGATGTTAAAATAGGATCCAAATCCCTCCCATTTTGTGGCCCACGTGACGTAGGAGTGCGGTTTCCCCATCCACTGAATTGATTGACAGCCGCGTATTAACATGTCTCCGTAGTAACGCGTATAATCATATGAATAAGACAGGACGTGCGCAAAGTAACCGGGATTAAAAGATCTGTTCGGCTCTCTGTGATCATCAATCATCATCAAATGTGATCAAGAATGAGTTTTACAAGTTTAAAACGTTTTTAGTGCATGTTTGTAATGAATTACAGCGTCTTTTACTCTAGTAATTTACCGCCTTTATCACCACAGCCACGGTTTGTGGACATTAAATCAGGTTTATTTTGTACATTTACATAACAGATATCCATACAGCAGTGGATAATAATGTGTATCCTGACACATTTGCCATGCAAAAAAGTGCAAAGTTAAACGCACACGCTGTGTGTGTGTGCATGAACTTCGTAACAACATTGTGTGTGACTCATCAAAAGGCTTGAATTAACTCCACAACAAATACGTCAAATAATCATTGGGACAATTCTTACTGTAGTATTTCTCACAAACGTTACGTGAGATCTACTTCCTTCATGTCTGTCACTGTGCCGTTTATCTGACGCAGCCGAGGTGGAGATTGAGACACACTCTGACAGGCACATGGGAACAGTGGGCGGGGAGAACTAGCATTAAAGGCACAGGCCACAAAAACAGCTACATGGTGTCCAGAGCAGAAAATTCCAATATTCTGAAAGGTATAATAAATAATCTGATGGGTGTTTTAAGCTGAATAACATCTGAATGGGTGTGTATTTATTGTAAAATGATTTAGACTAATTGCATGCATATACAAAAAGACAAATTTGTTGCCATTAAAAATGATAGGACTTTTCATTAACTTTTGAATTGACTCTCCTGAAAGTCACTGTATAATATGCACACTTTTGACTGGACCTTTCATCTGTTTGTTACCAGTGTTTGCTGAAGATGCATCTGGGTCAGCAAGGCCCTCTGACGGATGGGCTCTCCTTAAAAGAGCTGGGGGACAGTGTGCTGGTGGAGATCGAGCCCCGAAGGAAAGGCCTGCCCTTTCTCAAACATGTGGAGTATCGCATTGTTAGCAAGGTACACTCAAATTCATTTGTAATAACAAAATTGTCTTCTATAAAGGCATACTGTAATTCAGTGTGATGGACTGTAATGGAGTTTGCATTACAATGAATGACAAAAGGGGTGACACGGTGGCTCAGTGGTTAGTACTGTCGCCTCACAGCAAGAAGGTCGCTGGTTCGAGTCCCGGCTGGGTCAGTTGGCATTTTTGTGCTCCGGTTTACCCCACATGTGGTATAAGTGAATTGAATAAAGTAAATTGGCCATAGTGTATGTGTGTGAATGAGTGTGTATGGATGTTTCCCAATACTGGATTACAGCTGGAAGGGCATCCGCTGTGTAAAACATATGCTGGATAAGTTGGCGGTTCATTCCCTGATGAATAAAGGGACTAAGCCGAAGGACAATGAATGAATGAATGAATGATAAAAAATTACACTGACAGTAAAGTTGACTGGTGACCAGTAAAGTTAATCACTATTATTCACATTTACTTATTTTAAGACAAATCTAACTAAACGATTGTTTAGCATTTCACAGAATGACGTGTTTGTTTTTTACTTATTTTGTAACACCATAAAAATTTTAAATGACTTATTGGGGCACAGCATGGTCCTTAGTGCACTTTTTTAACCCCAGAGACTGCCAAATATCAGGTTTTTATTTGATTTTAAAATGACTTTTTGAGACTGTTACACTGAATGACCTCTAACGAACTGCGTATAAGCAGTACCTCTGGTCATGTTAATATATACAGTCAAGCCCGAAATTATTCATACCCCTGGGGGTATGCTGAATAATTTCGGGCTTGACTGTATATAACACAGCCAGAAAAGAATCGGTATTTCTAACTTTATGTTTGACCTTTTTACATGTTTGTTTACATATGTAATAATGACATAAATAATGATAGTTTTGTAGTTTGTTTGTAGTAGTTAACATTATTTTAAACAAATGATGAGGTTTTATTTTCCAAAAGATATTTAAAAACTTGGAAGTAGCTGTTTTATATGTATATAAAGCCATTTATTGAATTTATCTTTTCACGGACACCAAAATAGGGCATTTCCTGACCAACATATATATGTAATTATTTGACACAGTGTTTCCAGATCCCGGTTCAGCGCAGGTACAGTGATTTCGAGGTGTTTCACGGTTTGCTCCTGCAAAAGTTCATCTACAGGATGGTCCCACCTCTACCGCCAAAGCGCATCCTTAAAGGCGGTGAGATTTGAACTAATTTCTCTCCAGTTGAGCTTGTTTTCTTAGGTCTTATTAGGTTTAAAACAACTAAATCCCCACCCCCTTTCTCTCCCCACCTCCCAATTCCCAGTTTTGAACTCACTGTCAGACCGAGAGTTTAATGACAGTCGCCGCCGTGGTTTACAGAGATTCATGACCCTGGTGATTAGACATCCAGTCCTGGCAGGAGATCAGCTGGTCAACATTTTTCTGTCAGCCAGCAGTGCAGTAAGTCCTGTCAGCCAGCAGAGGGCAGACAATAATTCAACTTTAGAGGCATGGTTTGTTTGCGTATAATAAATAATTAAACAAAACAGGAGTTCATCGCGTTTCTTTCGATTACTATGTTACAGGATGTTCAAAACAAACTGCGTGATTCATATAAAAAGACAGGCGATGAGTTTTTGATCTCCCAGATTGCTTTGCATGGCAAGGTGGGTAAAAGCTAGATTACAATACCCTGAAAATAATGTGACCCTGTCTGGACCACAAAGCCAGTATTATGTTGCACGGGTATTTTTGTAGGTATGGGCAAAAATACATAGAACGAGTGAAAATTGTAGATTTTTATTTTATGCCAAAAATCATAAGGATAATAAAGATAATGTTCCTTGAAGACATTTTCTAAATTTCATTCAGTAAAGTACAGCAAAGCTTTTTAGTAGCCTAATATGCATCACTAAGAGCTTAATTTGGAAAAATTTCTCAATATTTTGATACCTCAGATTCCAATTCTTCAAAAATCTCGGACAGATATTGTTCTGTCCTAACAAACTATACATTAATGTATACATAGCTTTCAAATTACGTAAACATCTTAATTTCCGAAAATTTACCATTATGACAGGTTTTGTTGTCCATGGTCACATATCATTTGGAAAGAAAAAAAACATGTTATTGAGACGTTGTATATCACCACAGTACCTTTTACATAAACGTAAAACAGGACAGTGAAATTGATATTGCGTGTGATTTTGAAGGTGTACCTGCCCGAGGACATCCAGAGCCAGGCGGCCGCTAATCGAGAGGTGATCGCCAGCATCCACAGCAGCTTCTACAAGCTCCGAGATGTGGCGGAGCGGATGGCTCAGCGCTCGCGGGAGAACTCCACAGACCTGCTCATGTTTGGGAAAGACCTGAGGTGAACAACACTGCAGTCTTGTCATATTCATTATCTACAAAATATGTTGTAGAATTGCTGTTTGAGTCTCCAAGATAAACCTTATTTTATCTTTCTAATCAAAAAGTTTAGATACGTCATAAGGTATAACTTGTTTTTTTATTCAAAACGTTTTGATTAGAAAGTGGATAATATCTATAAATACATAATGTTTGTGTGTGTGACATCTAAGTGGTGTCACTTCTACTGGCTGGAAATTCTGGAAGATATCAAGTGGTACTCATGTCATTATTCTTCTTTCCTTACTTTTACATACTGTTTAGGATACACCAATAGCAGCCTTCAATAACTATGTTATTGTGATGTTTCAGTAAATTGCTTATTTAAAAAAATAAAATAATATGAAAATACATAAAATTCTGTTTTTAGGCATGCCATGTGGCATCTGGTTTGAGGTATATCTTGAGCTAAAGCACAAAATGGTGGAAAATTTCAACTGTGTAATGGTTTAAAAAGTGTGACAATACGTTTAACAACAATAAGAACCAGATTGAAATTTTCCCTATCAAATTAAACATTTTGCAAATATTTTACATTAATAATAGTTAATTTAGTGTAAATTATACATTCGTTGTATCTCATCCCTATAGGGAAATTAATGGAAAATGCTTAAAATGTACCCACAATTCTGGAATGAGATACATATATATATTAGACAAATATATATATTTGATAAATGATAGAATTAAACAATAATATAATGTAATCTAATTTGATTTAGTTGACTGAAAACATGATTTTTTTTATTAATTATCGAGATGAGTAGTGTGTAGGCCTACTGTAAACCCTCTGAACTAACATGAAACAAAATAAATTGTACTAATGTTAACAAAGATTATTAAAGTCTGTAAAATGTCAATCAATGCATTATTATTATTATTATGTTAAAAATGAAGTGTGTCCAAGTTATTACTTGATTATTCTATAGTGAACTGGGTTCAGACACATCAGACCTGCCAGAGGATGCAATAGTGAGCAAAGCCTGGAAAACACAGAGGAAGTCACTAGTAGAGCTGTCAGGAGAGTTTGGTCTTCTCGCAGACAAAGCTGCACACCAGGTATTAAAACATGAGCATTACTGCATTAATATAATCACAAACACCACTGCAAATACTACGCAGATCACTGAAATATTATGACACCACAATAATATGACTCCCATTACAGTTTCTGAGGAAATCCTGTTCTGGAAATTAATCTCAATATTCCAAACATCTTTTTTTTTTCACACCAGGGCACCAGAGAAGAGGATGAAGTGGTGGAGAAACTCAACCTTCTCCTTGAACAGCTGCAGTCGTATAAAGTGAGCACTTTCTCTAGTAATAAACGTTAAAGAGGCACATGCAAACTAACTGTATAAGATGGAGTAACAGGAGTTCAGTCATACAGTATTTTGCAGGACTGATGTTTTACACTTTAACAATACCGCTAATACAATATAGCAATGCTATACATATGGATGTATTTGTGTGTGTGTGTGTGTGTGTGTGTGTGTGTGTGTGTGTGTGTGTGTGT
>CAIGQV010016298.1:1145263-1166807 GCA_903798115.1 Danio jaintianensis | reverse complement strand
GGTTTTCTGCACAGCATCATGGGTAATGTAGTTGTTATGGCCAAATTATACAATTGAAATAAAAAAGTGATTTAATGTGAATAGACAAGTTCAGCAACAGTATAAACAATCAGTTAACAACCTCAGAACTCACAACAAAACTGCAGTTATCAGTAAAAAAAAAAAAAATCAATTTCCCTATGGAGAAAATGAATGACGTTTATACTTCCACAACCAGAATGTTGCACATTGTTATTAGTCATTGGATTGCATTTATTAATCATCTGATATTTGGTCATTTTGAGGCTATTGGCACTAGCTATTGGCACACCCATTATCATTAACATATGTATGAACACTTTCCTTTTGTACAAAATCCAGACAGCTTGTCAATGAGGTCAACACACAGCGGGGTTCAGAGGTCTGAGGACACACTGAAAATCTGGAGTTATATATTCGATTTTACCCTAAAAATAAACTTTAAAAAAATTGAAAAACAAAGAAAAGCAACATAGGCTCATTCTGAAAATGTAGCCCTATATACATTTCTGGAGATCGCGAATTATGTAGCCAGAGGTACGTATGGTTGCATTTCATCTTTAAAACGAGCGCTACGGGGCGGTATGACCCCGTTCCTTTTCTCGCTTACCAGCTGACCGCTTACCTCCATATAGACGGCTTTTCTGCTGTTGACAGTTTGTCTAGTAGCTCGCTGAGTATGCCGAGTAGGCGGACTTGAGATGCAGAGGAGGTGACCATGACGACAGGGTTCAAGTCTGGCGAAGAATGGTTCCAGAAAGCAGATAAAACAAAAACAAAAGCCAAAAAATAAAATAAACAAGTAAATAACAGGGTGAGGATGTGGTAAAATCTAAAAACGTGGTAAAAATCAGGGGGCTTTTCTTTTTCTGGATTGCTTTTTAAAACTGTCGGTTGGGTTTAGGGAAGTGGGTGGGCGGGTCAATCGGTGCTTTTGAAAACATTATAGGTTGGGTTTAAGGAAGGAGGAGGATGGGTCAGTCGATCACTTGACAGCGGCCTCTGGTGGATTCAGCAGGCGCGAATGGCAACCCGTGAGAGAAATTCGAGATCTCAAAAAGCGTACACAGCGGCCTCTGGCGGATTTGTGAAAAATAAAAACTGCAAAAAAACGTACCTCCTGGGACTTATTTGGCGCTCTCCAGAAATGTATATAGGGGTACATTTTCAGAATGAGTCTGGGGTGATGAAAAAGGCATGTCAAAATTTGACAAAAAAGCTTTTGCTGAAATTACCAGGTTTTACAGTAATTCATGGGGGGGAAAGAGAGAAGGTGGCAAATTGTCATTAATATGTTTTAATCGATCAACATTAGGCTAATTAAAAAATTATGACTATATTCCATAACTGTTCGAATCTCAAAATTAGCCACATATTGCTTAACAAAGGTGTTATTATTGCACGCAATTCATTTTTCAGTCCAGATCTTTCTGAATATATATTCTGAAACATTTTACTTGGTATTCTCAGACTTTTGAACCTCGTTTTTATATATCTAGGCTATATACAGTTTGTTGTTTTTGTTTTTATTTGACCATCAGCCACCCCTGCTTTTGATATTAGCATTCTGGTTGACCACTATATGATATGAATAGATCATTTGTACTGCTCTCGCTTTATATTGATTGATCTTACCCTGCTGTACAAAAGAAGTGCGGCGGATCCGTCCAGCCAAACGATCTAAGTTAACATACAAACAAAGGCAGTGCTAACAGAGCGTTAGCATTCGAAACAAAAGGTGAGTGTTTATATTGTGCTTAAAAAGAAATACACATTTCATATTCAGTACAGATGAAAAATAATAACAATAAAAACATTATATATGCATTCAAGTGGTATTTCTATGGCTTTTTGTACAATACAACCTTTAGTGAAAATATACATCTACACATAATTCAAGTACAAATGTACAAAATTCTTTAAACTCATACCCTTTTCTTTAATTATGATACAGTTTGATACAGTTCATAAATACAGTTGAACATTCATACGTTTAGCATTCTGATTGGCAGCTGATGGGAAGTGGGAGTGGTTTTAAGTCAAGATGGCTCCTCCTCCTTCTCCTCTTTCTCCTCCTCCTCACTGTTGGCACTCCCAAAACAAACCTGTACAGGACACAGTGACCATACATCAAATGTAGTGAAGCTGATACACACTCACACCGCAAATATTAGGGTTTCTGATGTCTAAAGGTGTGGTAACGGTAACAAAACGTACAGTATATACACTGTCAATACTGCACAGCTCACAGAGACGCTTTCAAACCAAACAGCTTTTTGTTGGGCAGTGTAACAAATTCACATGACCCATTCAAAACCGACATATACAGTTGAAGGTTAAATTATCATCCTGTGAATTTGTAAATATTTTTCAAATATTTCCCAAGTGATGTTTTCACAGAGCAAGGAAATTTCCATAGTATTACCTATAATATTTTTTCTTCTGAAGAAAGTCTTATTTCTTTTAGTTTGGCTGGAATAAAAGCAGTTTATATATATATATAAAAAAAAAAAGATTTTTTAAAATTAATATTATTAGCCCCTAAAGATTTTCTTTTCTTCAATTGGTTACAGAACAAACCACTCTTGTCCAATGATTTGCCTAGTTAAGCCTATAGATTGCACTTTAAGCTGAATACTAATATCTTGCAAAATAACTAGTAAAATATTATACACTGTCATCATGAAAAAGACAAAATAAATTAGTTATTAAAAATTAGTTTTTAAAACTATTATGTTTAAACGTTGCAAAAATCTCTGTTAAACAGCACTTCATATTTTAAAAAGAATCTAAATTAATCAGGAGGGCAAATATATATTTTTTACATTTTGCTCTCAACTGAATTTTCTGTAATTCTGTAAAACTCAAATTTTTTATTTAAATAATTTACCAAAACAACTTATATGCTAATGTAAAATTAACTATAAATAAGATATTATATCACTAGCATACCTAAATGTTGCCAGCTTTTGAAAAACTATAGTATTATATTTTTTACACGTATTATTTAAACTAACCAACAATCAATGCTCTAACCTTACATCAACCTTATTGTATCATTTTAATTTCAGCCCAATTTCTAATCTTAGAAACCACCTTGACATCCAATGTTAACAGCACATCAGTAATCACCTATAACAATTACTGTTTCCTTTAGTTTTAATCTGCATTAAGCAAGGCATAACAACCATTACTCAGTTTTTTAACTGTTTGATACTGTTAAAAGTATTTTACAATAAAACAAAGGCTTATGTTGATTACATTTCTGTTACTTGTGAATTGGAAATCAAGATATTGTTAAAGGGAGAGTTCACACAGAAATGAACATTTCCTCATTCTTTACTCGCATTCATTCAGTTAATCATTTATTTTCCTCTGGCTTAGTCCCTTTATTTATTAGGGGTCGCCACAGCGGAATGAACCGCCAACTTATCTAGCATATGTTTTTACACAGCGGATGCCCTTCCAGCTGCAACCCAGTACTGGGAAACATCCGAACACACTCATACGGCCAATTTAGTTAATTCAATTCACCTATACCGCATGTCTTTGGACTGTGGGGGAAACCGGAGCACCCAGAGGAAACCCACGCCAACACAGGGAGAACTCCACACAGAAATGCCAACTGACCCAGCCAGGACTCGAATCAGCGACTTTCTTGCTGTGAGGCGACCGTGTCGCCTACTCGCACTCAAAACTTTTTAAACTTTTATTTGTTTCCTTTTTCTGTTGGACACAAAACGAGATATTATGAACAATGCTGGAAAAAAGCAGCCATTGACATCCATAGTAGTAACAAAAAATACCTTGAAAGTCAATGGCTGTTTTTTCCCATCATTCTTCAATATATCTTCCTTTGTGTTCAACAGACGAAAGAAACTCAAACAGCTTTGGAACAAATGCAGGATGAGTAATTGATGACAGAGTTTTCATCTTTTGGTTGAACTGTCCCTTTAATCGATCGGTTGTTAATTTGTTAGTCTCAGAGAAATCACAGTTAAAGAATGAACTGGAAAGAACAGTGCTGTACGTGGTAAACCACATAGATTCAAACGTCTAGCCATCCAGACATCAAGCTGACTAACCATCAGCTTTGAGCTTTGCATTACTTGGGTTAGGGTTAGTAATTAAAGGGTCAGTTTTTAACAGTGTAATAGAGGTTTGTCCCTATCACCACACACACACACGCACGCACACACGTACGCACGCGCGCACACACACACACACACACACACACACACACACACACACACACACACACACACACACACACACACACACACACACACACACACACACACACACATAAAATACATATTCCAGGGCTTAAAGTCAACAAAAAATACAAATTTATTTGTAATATCCTGTTTAATTTAAAATGCAGAACAAAACAGTAGAAAATATGTCGCTAACATCGTTTCAACATTTACAGTCCAAATTATCGAGTGCCTTGGACTTATGATTTTGTTGTTTATGTTTATGAATTATAAACATAATCCAAAGATCACAGACACATGAATTACCCCTGAAGCACTTTTTTTGCATTTACTGTCTTAAATTTAGGATCAGAAAGGTTTTTTTTTTAACATTTTTTTTAAGGATGCCTATTCTACGGCCAAATGCTGCATTTACATTTTACAGTTAAATTGTGAAATATTAATACAAACTTAATAATAACTGTTTTCTTATTGAATTCATTCTTATCATCACAGTATTCACTGCACATGATCCATCAGAAATCATTCTAATGTGATCATCTGCTGTTCAAGAAACATTCATTATTATTATCATCAGTGTTGAAACCTGTAGGGCTGCTTCATTTTTATGTTTTTGGGAAACTGTGATACTGAAACATGTTCGTAAGTGTGAAAGTAAAGACATTTATTTAAAAATCGATTTTTTTTCAAAGAAATGCACAGTAAAATGTATTGTCGTTACCACAAAACTATGAAGCAGGAAAAACTGTTTTCAACATTCATCAGTACCATAAGCACCAACAATAACTGATCATAACAGAACAGCAAATTAGCATATTATAATGAGTTCTGAAGGATCATGTGACACATTCCTGGCAGAACTATGGTGAAAATTGAATCGAATCAGAGGAATAAACAACATTTCAAACTGCATTCAATAAGAAAACAGTTCTTTTAAATTGTTCTTTTTTTACTGTATTTTTGATTAAACAAATACAATATTGTTGAGCAGAATAGCTCGTACTACAGTTGAAGTCAAAATATTTTTTTTCTTTTTCAAATATTTCCCAAATGATGTTTAACAGAGCAAGAAATGTTTCACAGTATTTTCTATAATATTTTTTCTTCTGGAGAAAGTCTGATTTGTTTTATTTTTAGTCGTTTTTAATTTTTTAAAAAACATTTTAAAGGTCAATATTATCAGCCCTCTTAAGCAATATTTTTTTTTTTCAATTGTCTACAAAACAAACCAATGTTGTACAATTGTTTGCCTAAGTTAAGCCCTAGTTAAACCTTTAAATGTCACTTTAAGCCAAATTCTAGTATCTTGAAAAACATCTAGTAAAATATTATTTACTGTCATCATGGCAAAGATAAAAGAAATCAGTTATTAGAAATTAATTATTAAAACAATTATGTTTAGAAATGTGTTGAAAAAAATCTTCTCTCCGTTAAACAGAAGTTGGGGGAAAAATATACAGGGGGGCTAATAATTCTGACTTCAACTGTATTTATATTTGTATATATAGTACCACAGTGAGTACATGCAGTCAGCCCTGAAGTATGAACACTAGCAGACAGACAAAACTGAGACATCGTCTGGCCATTCAAGTTCATAAATGTTGAACTGGAAATAAAACCAAAGAGCGAGTGTTGGAAAAGTCTGTGCAGAAAGATCCAGAAGTACCTCAAGCCCCTCCCCCTCTGAGCACGGCGGGCGATGCACTACCACTTGCCTCTCGGTGGAATAAACGGTAGAAGAATCCTCGCTTCGGTGCTGGATTGGGTCTGTTCACATCCAGATCAGCACACAGGGCTCCGTCCATCTCGAACACGTTAATCTCCTTAAAACACTCCATCTCAATCATCTGAAACACACACACACACAGTTCACATCATGTCTGCATTACTAGTTAAAATAAGTTAAGAATCAATCATTCATTTCGAATTATTTTTTAAATACAAATCCTCAGCTGACACAATTGTGGACACACTGTAACTGTAATATATAAAAATATAGGTCACACTTTACAATAAGGCGCACTCATTCATTCATTTTCCTTTTGCTTAGTTTCTTATTTATTAGGGGTCGCCACAGCAGAATGAACCACCAACTATTCCGACATATGTTTTACACAGCGGATGCCCTTCCAGCCGCAACCCAACACTGGGATACAATAAGGCTTCATTAGTTAATTTAGTAACATGAACTAATAATACTTGTACAGCATTTATTAATCATAATTCAACATTTACTGACGCATTATTAAAATCCAAATTCATGCTTGATAACTTTAGTTAATACACTGTTGCGTAAACCTGAACTACCTATATTTTCTGTAACTAACATTAACAATGTAAATAATACTGTACTTAATGTATTGTTCATTGTTTGTTTATGTTAGTAAATACATTAACTAATACAACCTTATTCATTCATTTTCCTTCGGCTTAGTCTCTGATTTTCAGAGGTCGCTACAGCGGAATGAACCACCAACTATTCCGGCATATGTTTTATGCAGCGGATGCACTTTCAGCTGCAAAACACCCATAAACTCTCACATACACACACACTCATACACTACGGCCAATTTAGTTAGTCCAATTCACCTATAGCACATGTCTTTGGACTGTGGGGGAAACCTTAGCACCTGCAGGAAACCCACGCGAACACAGGGAGAACATGCAAACGCCACATAATCGCATCCAAAATACAAGTTTGTTTTGACGTAATATGTGTGTACAGTGTATATTTATTCTGCATATATAAATACACACATCCATGCATATATTTGAGAAAAAATATATATATTTAGATATAAAATATATATTTATGATATAGGGCGTCACGGTGGCGCAGTGAATAGCACGATCGCCTCACAGCAAGAAGGTCGCTGGTTCAAGCCTCGGCTGGGTCAGTTGGCATTTCTGTGTGGAGTTTGCATGTTCTCCCCGTGTTCGCGTGGGTTTCCTCCGGGAGCTCCGGTTTCCCCCACAAGTCCAAAGACATGCGGTACAGGTGAATTGGGTAAGCTAAATTGTCCGTAGTGTATGTGTGTGAATGAGTATGTATGGATGTTTCCCAGTGATGGGTTGCAGCTGGAAGGGCATCCGCTGCGTAAAACATATGCTGGATAAGTTGGCGGTTCATTCCGCTGTGGCGACCCCAGATTAATAAAGGGACTAAGCCGAAAAGAAAATGAATGAATGAATGAATATTTATGATATAAATATAGATATATAAATATTTATGCATAAAAATGTTTTGTACAGATTTGTTTTTATGTATGTGTGTGTATATTACATATACATAATAAATATATATAATTCACACACATCTTATGTCAGAACAAACTTTTATTTTGGATGCCATTAATCACGATTAATCTTTGCCCAGAACTATTTTTAATATATCTGTGATTAAATAAATGCAGCCATTGAAAGCATAAGTATTTTTTTTTCAAGAATGAAATAAAAATATGCATCCGCTGCATAAAACATATGCCAGAGTAGTTGGCGGTTCATTCCGCTGTGGTGACCCCTGATAAATCAGGGACTAAGCTGAAGGAAAATTAATGAAATATGAATGAATGAAAAAAAAATCATCCTTCCTGCACACACCGAATTAAGGCAATGTTAAAGAATACAGTTATTTTCATTGCCGTTAACTATGTTTACTACATAAAAACACAATAAAGTGCAAGTACAAATTTTTTTAATTAAATATATATAAAAAAACTGGGCAGCACAGTGGCTCAGTGGTTAGCACTGTTGCCTCACATCAAGAAGGTCGCTGGTTCAAGTCCCAGCTGGGCCACTTGGCATTTCTATGTGGAGTTTGCATGTTCTCCCCGTGTTCGCGTGGGTTTCCTCCGGGTGTTCTGGTATCCCCCACAGTCCAAAGACATGCGCTATAGGTGAATTGAATAAACTAAATTGGCCGTAGTTTATGTGTGTGAATGAGTGTGTATGGATGTTTCCCAGTACTGGGTTGCAGCTGGAAGGGCATCCGCTGTGTAAAATATATGCAGGATAAGTTGGCGGTTCATTCCACTGTGGCGACCCCTGATGAATAAAGGGACTAAACCGAAGGAAAATGAATGAATGAATATATATATAAAAAAACATGAATTTTACTATACTGGAGTGTAATACCTCATTTTGCCATGGGATGGAGACACTCCCTGTTACAAACTTGTGGTAGAAATCGTCATCTGTAGGGTCCAGGTTTACACCTTTGACTGTCGAAAACTGCTCTATGTCCAGGACGTCCTTACAGTAAACTGCTCTTGGCTAAAAACAAACATCCATTTAAAAAAAAATAATACATGCTCTATTTTTTTGGAATGAAGCATATAAAAACACCAAACCGCAGAAGAAAGCAGGCAGTTTTCTGGACTCACGTCTGGACAGAACGGCGGGTCCAGCATGTTGGCCTCCAGCCGCTTGAAGTTGATGTTGCGGAAAATGGGATGCAGTTTGACTTCGGCCGCTGCACTGCCCCTACAGCCCAAGCGCTCCTTTGGATCTTTACATAACAACTGTGGAAAAGAGAAGGGAAAGAAAGAGAAGCTGAAATCCCAGTGGAAGTCAAACTGACCTCGAGGTCACAGTCTTCCATGACACCATGAGAGAGGACTAAACAACACACTCCTCCACAAACTACGCTTTCCCATGCAGAAAACATTACTGATCACAAAACAACATTTAAATTGTCAGCTACAATTTGACAAATGCATAATCAGGTCCAAGATCAAGAAAATTAAAATAAATGAAATAGTAGTTAAAAAAAACATGTATTAAAAGCATGTTGCAAGCTTATTTTACACCCTATTCTTTGTATTTATCCTACATTTGTTCATCTTTTCAGTAAGTTTAAATTTATTGAAACATGGTGCTGTGTTTTGTTAAACTATTAAAGTAGAAGTTGCAATAAAATACAAATATTTTATGCAAAACAATATTATAGATTAGAATTAAAAATAGAAGCTAATAAATGTCAATTCAAAATGTCAATATATATCATAAACGTATATAAATAAATCCATAAAAATTATTTCATAACTTAAATAACACTGATGTGGTTTACTGATTAATTAAAATAAAACAATTCCTTGCACCTTGAATTCACGTGTGTAAAAGCAATGTAAACATTTTAATAATTTTTCTAAATTGTTTTAAAATATATTTTAAGGTAATAAGATGAGGTAATTTTATATATATATATATATATATATATATATATATATACTTGAGCAAGATTTTCAGCAGCTTTCTAGCGCGCACTATCATAGCAGTAAAATATGCATCTGAGCAAGTCTCTGACAGTGTAATAAGGCTTAACGTTATAGCCTAGCCTTTGTCTTTAGTGCGTTATTTTGTTATGAAATAACTTCACATGAATTTGTGTGCTGACGACGTATGCATTACTTCTGCACTAAGATATGTTATTGTTACATTCTTACTAGAACCTGCAGTGATCAATGTGTTGACTGCATTTATTTAGCAGTATAATTGTTGCATTATTAACGAAATGAAAGTATTGACAGTGCAATAAAATTTGTTTTGCACTAAAATTAGTCATTGGTAATTGGTGTTATGAGCTGTCAAACAGCATGTGTATATATTTCCTGCAAATAAATCGCAAATTGTGGGATGTTCATCAATTGTGCATCTTGTGTTTTATTAATGACGTTTCACTATTCAGGAAAATTTACCAAACTGCAAGTTTCCCACTAGTTACAAATTCATTCATTCAATTCATTTCATTCAGTTTGGCTTCATTCACATGTTCTCATCTCATTAATACGATCCTTCCTGCATTCGCTTTACGAGCAACAGTACAAAATCCCCTGAAGAGCATTAAGTGTGCACCTGACGGCAGATGTCTTTAGCGTCTTCTGAGAACTTTTCAGTATATTCCTCTTGGTCCTCACAAACTCGCCGGTCCACTTCCTCTCTCTTCACTCGCTCTTTACGGCGACGGAAAGGAGACTGACCCTGAATCATTTCGTATATTAGACAGCCCAAACCCCACCAGTCAGGACTGAAGGTGTAGCTCTCATTCTGGATGACCTCTGGTGCTAAAAACACATATGCATAAGAATGAGGTCAAACACTCCACGACAGGCACAGCAGAAGAGATAAGGGAAAGTGTCTGGCTCTTACCCATGTACCCCACTGTGCCAACACGCCCTCGTATCGTCTCGCCCTCTGGAATTTGCACGGCCAGTCCCAGATCAGAAATACGGATGTGCCCTGAAGAACAGCATTGCATTGAAAATCTGCAGTGTTGTCATTCCTAACAGGCCCAGACACGACAAGCTTCAAAAATCAGCTCAGGTAAAAAGAATCTTCCCTTTAGGTCATGTTTTCACCTGCATTTTCAGTGATCACTCACATTACCGTTTACACACAGTATTAACGTGCATTTAAATGCGTCTATTTTGAACGCATCTGGCTGGGTTTTGTTTACCTTGCCTTTATTTCATCATACTCAATAACGCACCATAGTAAACTCGCCACAACTTTACTTTCACTTTCGATTTTGCAAATGCCCACACATTTGATCCCTATCAGTTTGTCTATAAGTTAAAAAACACTATTGTCATTGTATTCACTCTGCATTTAGTCACAAAGAGCATGCAAAAAATGTTATAATGGCTGCTTTTCGTAGATTATAGCTTAACCTTTGAAGTCTGTGTGAACCGGAAGTTTCTGCAGACTTTAATTTCAGTATGACAATGTATTTCCAACCGGGTATATGCACACAGACTTTTAATTTTCAGTGTCATTACATTTTCTTGTCATTACAAAATTGCCATGTTTAAGATCTGATTTCTTTAAAAATCAGTGATCTTCACTACCTGATAAATATACAATCTAAAGTGGGTTTCAGACCGGACAAGAAGCATTGCATTAAATTAAATTTTTCCCGCCATTTCTTTAAAATATGAAACTTTATTTTACCCCAGTATTTTCAATGGAGTTTCTGCGCTAACCTGCTGCTACTGACTGTGCTAGCGTTTACACTGTCTTTCATCTCGTTTTACACTTGAACAACTAAATGAATGCTTAAGACTATTTAACTGATTGTATTTTAATTACATTACAACATCGATGCTGTAAAAGGAACCTTATAAAATTTAAAATAGTGGCATTAAACTTTCACCAGTAGTTTATCGTTGGCTGAAAAACACTACCTGTGCATATAACCCACTGAAACGGAATATTGAGTAGTGGGCGGGTTTTATTTTTGCGCTCCTCTCATCTTTCACATTCTTTCGCAGCAAACTAATGGTTGGAGGGGCTTGGCTAAATATATTTCACCCAAGCTGTCAAACTGACATCAAGGAAGGACAGCCGTTGCAGAGCAGAAGATTCTGATTTTGATAAAAAATGTGTTGTTTTTTTTCAGTGGATTAACTTGCACTGATTAATTGTTCATTTTAAGACTAACAATATGCGATAGCAAACTCAATGTTGTAAATTTTGATCTCATGCAGACGTTAATGCTATTATTCATTTCTGATATCATTCATTAATTTTCCACAGCGGAATGAACCGCCAACTATTTCAGCATATGTTTTACGCACTAGATACCCTTCCAGCCACAACCCAGTACTGAGGAACACCCATACACTCTCGCATTTACACACGCACTCATACACTATGGCCAATTTAGTTCATCCAATTTACCTATAGGGCATGTCTTTGTACTGTGGGGGAAACCGGAGCACCCGGAGGAAACCCACGCCAACACAGGGAGAATATGCAAAGTCCACACAGAAATGTCAACGGGTCCAGCCAGGACTCGAATCAGCGACCTTCTTGCTGTGAGGCGACAGTGCTAACCACTGAGCCACTGTGCCGCCATTTCTGATATCCTGATCAACAAATTATTTTTTTTACAAATTACTTCGTACTTGTGACTGGATAAAGGACTTCTTGACCAATTAACCTCAAACTGTGAAATTTGACGGTCATTTGTCTATCTCTCCCACACTCAGCACTGGAACACCCCAGGGCTATGTGCTGAGTCCGCTACACTCTCTATACTCATGACTGTGTTCCAACCCACCGCTCTCAAAAAAAAGAAATAGATAATGCAGATGATACAACAGTGGTTGGCCTTATCTCAGTTTATAAAGAAGTGGTGTGCCATTTAATAGATTGGTGCACATGAATGAGACAAGAAGCCATCACAGAGAAGGATTGCACTTAATTTTCAGCCACTGGAAATTATCGAACACTGGAAATTATCGTCCAAAAATGGCAAGAAAAAAAATGGCCAAAAATGAGCCAAACAAAAAAAAGAAAAACTAAACAAAGAAAATGATTTTTGATTTTTAGTACTGCAGCTAACTTAGAGTTAATTGTAATTACAGTGGTCCCTTGCCATAACGCGGTTCACCTTTTATGGCCTTGCAGTTTCGCTGATTTTGTTTAGTGCAATTTGACATGCACTTTTTTTACAGCGCATTGTGTTTTGCACCCTGATTAGCGCATTATGTTCTGCGTCCTGATTGGCTGTAGACCATTGTCAATCAATCTCCTCCGTGCTGTGTCTCCTGTACTGTACAGAATGCGTTTAGCTTGCCAAATTTACATAAATCTTCGATCGCTAGCAGTGACTCTGAAGTGCTGTAATGTATGTTTGCAAGTTTTCTCCCCACAATGTCGACAAAACATTCTTCACCGTCAAAGGCAACTGCGGAAGCAACCAAAAGGCAGAGGAAGATGCTAACCATTGCACAAAAAGTTGGACTTCTGGACATGCTAAAGGAAAGTGAAAGTTATGCGAGTGTTTAAACAAGAGAGAAAAGTGTATAAAGTGTGTAGTGAGGGGTTTTACAGCCTTAAAACATCTATAATAATTGTAAAAAATAAAGCAGACTACTTCACGGATTTCACCTATTGCAGGCTATTTTTAGAATGTAACTCCCGCGATTAACGAGGGACCACTGTAATTTAGGCAACAAAAAAAATCAGCTTGAAAGCATAAAGAACACTATACACTCATCGGCCATTTTATTAGGTACACCTGTCCAACTGCTCGTTAACGCAAAATTCTAATTAGTCAATCACATGGCAGCAACTCAATACATTTAGACATGGTCAAGACAATCTGCTGCAGTTCAAACCGAGCATCAGAATGGGGAAGAAAGGTGATTTAAGTGACTTTGAACGTGGCATGGTTGTTGGTGCCAGACGGGCTGATCTACTGGGATTTTCCCTCAAACACCATCTCTAGGGTTTACAGAGAATGGTCCGAAAAAGAGAAAATATCTAGTGAGCGGCAGTTCTGTGGGCGCAAATGCCTTGTTGATGCCAGAGGTCAGAGGAGAATGGCCAGACTGGTTCGAGCTGATAGAAAGACAACAGTAACTCAAATCCAATCGTTACAACCGAGGTATGCAGAAAAGCATCTCTGAATGCACAACGCGTCGAACCTTGAGGCGGATGGGCTACAGCAGCAGAAGACCACACCGGCTGCCACTCCTTTCAGATAAGAACAGGAAACTGAGGCTACAATTCATACAGGCTCACCAAAATTGGGCAATAGAAGATTGGAAAAACGTTGCCTGGTCTGATGAGTCTCGATTTCTGCTGCAACATTCGGATGGTAGGGTCAGAATCTCACCACAGCCTACCTGAGTATTGTTGCTGACCATGTCCATCTCTTTATGACCACAGTGTACCCATCTTCTGATGGCTACTTCCAGAAGGATAACGCGCCATATCATAAAGCCCAAATCATCTCAGACTGATTTCTTGAACATGACAATGAGTTCACTGTACTGAAATGGCCTCCACAGTCACCAGATCTCAATCCAATAGAGCTTTGGGATGTGGTGGAACGGGAGATTCGCATCATGGATGTGCAGCCGACAAATCTGCAGCAACTGCGTGATGCTCTCATGTCAATATGGACCAAAATCTCTGAGGAATATTTCCAGTACCTTGTTGAATCTATGCAGTTCTGATGGCAAAAGTCGGTACTAGTAAGGTGTACCTAATAAAGTGGCCAGTGAGTTTATATCGCTAGATTATTGTATTTTAAGAGTAGTGTTTTTATATATTAAGTCAAAACAATTCAATCCCTTTCCGTATTATGCAAACCTTAATATCATTCATGTGTTTAAGTACTTTCTATAATGAGCTTAGAAATTCTAGATATACACTTAAATGCATTTCAGTTTAACTAAACCTGTTATGTTAGTCGACAAAAGAGTCGAAAAAGTATGTGGATAGCAACTACGATTTAAATTGTAATCCGGTTGTTTTGGTGCGATTCATCACAACAGTATATACAAATGTTTGTTCAGTAGGCAGACTTTTGTGGCTGTTCGAATGCATTTCACCACATGAGCATCTGCACAACAAAAGTAATCAGATCAAATGCTTTTCTGAGGAAGTGGTTGAAAGTGAACAAGCTCAAAATACTTTAGTTTCCATTTACACGTGAGTTCAGGGTCCTTCACTTGTGATCATATTGAGAAAAAGCATCTTCATACAAGGAAAAACCAGATTTGTATATTTTCTGAAGGAATGTGAGAAGTTTTTGTTTGTGCAAAACGTGCCGCCGCTGTGCAAGGGTGTTTTGGGTGAACGCCAGGACATTGCAGTGTGGTTGCTAAGATGTTGCTTACAAGCAGAACTCAAGAGAGCGCATATTTAGGTCAATATAAACATGAACAACATAAACGGGAGGGGAGAAAGCAACAAAAAGAGGCTGTGAAAAAGCTGAATAAAAATTCTTACCACGGTCATCTAGCAGAATATTTTCTGGTTTCAAGTCTCTGTAAAGGAAAGAGAAAACATGAATTGGACTGAACTGAGTGCTAACTTTGTCATTATCTAAATTATTTTAAAGTTTGCAAAACTGCAAGATGATTTTGTTGGCTTAAAATATAATAATGTGTAAGAATTATTACAGTTTACAAGAACTGATTTTGTATTTTAATGTATTTTACATTTTAAATTCTTCTTGTGATGTCAGCTTATTCTTTAGCATCATTATTCCAGTCTTCAATCTCACAGGATCCTTCAGAAAACATTCTAATACGCTTATTTAGTCAAGAAACATTTCTTATTATTATCAATGTTGATCATTTTAATAGTGCTGCTTAATTATTATTGTTGAAACCATAGTGCATTTTATTATTAGAAAACTCAGAATAGCAGCCTTTATTTGATCAATTTAATTTACTGTGTCAGTGCTAAATAAAAAGTATTAAATTAATAATAATAATAATAATAATGAATTACTAACATGAGTAAAACTGTGGTGACAAGGTAAATATAAACTGTCTCCTGAATCTGCCTGCTTTGAATAAAAAGCATAAAAAGCATTTGTTTATATTCCTTTTGCATGAAGCATGATGCCTGCCAACATAGATGGAAAGTAAAGTTAAAGATTCAAAAATATACACAAAATTTAAATGTATTCAAATCCTGCAGCCGAACATCTACGTGCCCACCGGATTTCTCTATTTTCAAAATTTGCAATATTTACCATGCAAATTGTTTGACAAAAACTCCAACATATCACTAGACAGAATCTGTAGACTTAATCACTGATTTCTTTAACAATCTGTCGAAAGATTTGGAAAATGTGAAAAAAACGCACCTGTAGACGATCCGCTCTCGATGCAGATCCTCTAATCCGCAACAGATCTCTGCTGCGTAAAAGATGGCCCGCTGCTCATCGAAACCTGAGTTTCCCATGTTATAGATATGAAACTTCAGGTCACCACCGTTCATTATGGTCAACACCAAACATAGAGCGTCCTTAGTCTCATACGCATATGCCAAACTAACCTAGAGGCAGAAAAGAAAGACATAAAGAGGCGCATTGTTATCCATTCATGAAAATATGAAACATGAAACTCATGCTGCATGCGAAACATTCAAATGAGAAATGTTTGTTCAGGTGTGAGCACATTGACGTAAATCATCTGGATGCCAGTCATACACCTGTAATACAGCACATTTCAGTAAGTCCACACAGTTATTCCTGGAGAAACAGACTAAACTGTACGGTCCAAAACGGAGACACAGGAAGTGCACAGTATATGATTTTAAACACTAGTGTTTTTTGTCTTATAGAGGCTAATAGGGAAACTTATGGCTGTGTGATATGATGACAGAAATTCATTCATTGATTTTTTTTCTTTCGGCTTAGTCCCTTAGTTATCAGGGGTTGCCACAGCGGAATGAACCGCCAACTATTCTGGCATGATAGAAATTGTATTGACAAAATAAAAAGTCTGTCATTTCATATTATGATCTTTCCTGGTGTCACAAAATACATTGTTTACTGTAATATTTTTATGAGCCCAATATTACACACTATTACAGGAATGCAGACAAAAACATGAATAGCGGCATTTTGAGAAAATTGCAATCTTAACCCTTTCAGACCCAAATTATGTTCCAAGTTTCTGAAAAATGTAAAAGTATGTTTGCACAGTTCTTGAGGCTCCTATAAATGAGATCAAATTATAATAATAAAAATTCAACACCCTTTAAATATATTTTTTGTCCATTTCAATGGACATCAGGTCAGAACAGTTGTACTTCCCGAACATTATACCAATATAAAATACAAAAAAACATACATGATTGATGGTATAACCTTGAAATATATTTTCAAAATCCCAAACATTAACAATGTAACATTTTTACTTTAAGTTTGAGGTTTTTGTTGTATAGATTGCACCTTGTTTATCTTCATCTTCCTCATCACTCCACATAATGTCCACATCTGAGATATTTTCATCTGCTATATGCTCAAGAACTTCAAGATCTGTCAAGATCTGTATATTCTGCATATGAAATTGTTTCAGCATTGAATTAGTAAATTGATATAGTTTTTTTTATATATAAAAAAGTTTAATCAGCATTATTGGATATTTAATTTCAGTAACAGATCTTGATCCCATTGTACATCCTAATGGACAGACATATTTGAAAAGAAATCCTGATCTAAAGCCTGCAATGTTACAAAAGATTTTCAACTTTAATTAGTAAGTGCAATCCCTCTTTTTTTACATACAATATATGAAATATTGGCAAACATATCAATAAATCTGAATAAAAACATTGTAAATGTGCCTTACATCTGTGTCTAGAGTGAAGTACTGCCATGCTGCTTTTCAGTGTAGTGTAGTGTAGTGTAGTGACAATCGTCCACTCATGGACTGCAGGCTTTAAATGAGATGAAATGTTCAGGAACCACAAAAAACATGGGCTGACATGTGATGTCCATTGTATTGGGCACAGCGTCCGAAGGGGTTAAAAGTACAATGTTTTAAAAAAATGTATGTTGGACCTGTAATCATTCATTTTTGAAAAGTGTTTTCTTTTATTCATATTTATTTCACACAATCAAACATTAGCCCTGAAATTCTAAATAAAGTGAGAAATATGATTACATCAATATGCTAACATTCGATCCATTGCATCATTTAAGGTGTTTAAGCAAAGGTGTTTAAGCAAACTTTGCTGTCATATTTTACTGTGGACTGTACTTGTTTTTCCTGAGGATGTTGTTGTTTATGTGGTGATTTGATTAACTGATCCGTACTTTTTTTTTTTGTACTATGAGTATGTTCGTATACTACTTCCCCTTTTGTTAATGTTTATGTTTTGTTGTTTGCTGTTGTTTTATGGATGTCATGCAATTTAGGTTTTATTTTTGTCTTCTTGTGTTATTATGTGATTGCGATTGTAATTGTGGGACCCCCTTCATCTCAAGGGGTTAATCCTAATGAATAAATACACATTATCAGGATATGAGATGACTTTTTGTCATATTGCCAAGCACTAGGGACGCTTTAATGGTGAAAGAATAATTTTACCTTTTTATGTATAAAGTGACAAAACTAGCTAAAATGATGCTAGGTGGTTGCTAGAGTGATCTGTGATGTCAGTAGGTTGCTGGTATGTGATTAGTCTCTATGTGATTTTAGATATGGTTGAACTCTAATATACACTACATTATGGATCACATGTTCGAAAGAAATAAGTATGTTTAAAGTCTCTAATGCCTACCAAGGATGTACATATTTGACAGAAATACAGTAAAACATTAATTTGGTGAAATATTACTACAATTTAAAACAATATGAATGCATTTCTAAATGTTTTGTAGTTTTTTGATGGAAAAGCAGATTTTCAGAATCATCACCTGAAGTCTTCAGTGTCACATGATTCTTCATTATAATATCATGGTAATATGCTGATTTGAGCTCTATTAACAATGATTTGCTTCTTAATATTTTTTTGTGTAAATATTTTGCGAGCAATGACAGATTAATTTGATCAAAAGTGATAGTAAACTCGCATTTAACAATGTTACAAAAGATTTGTATTTCAAATAAATGCTGTTCACTGACTGTTCTATTCATCAATGAATCTAGAAAAAAAGTATCACAATTTCCACAGCATTGACACTAATAAGAGACAACAATTGAGCACCAAATCAGCATCTTTGAATGATTTCTGAAGTGTCAAGTAACACTTAACTGAAGACTGGAGTATTGAGTAATAATGAGTCAGCTTTGACATCATAAAACCGGACGGTCCTGTGTTTTTCCTCAGTTTGACTCCAATCACCAAATAAGCTCTGCCATTGACATTTCCTCAACAGCAAGTTTCAAATGAATCCATAACTGAAATTTAAATCTGACTTTAGTTTCATTAATATTACTTATTGTGAAACGAAATCCAGAATCAAACCCATTGTTTAAATGAAAGCCTTCCTAGTTTTTATTTTTAACTAAGGCTTAAAGTTTGTTGTAACAGAATTATTATATAAACTCTGATTTAATCTAGATTTTAGATTACAGTTAAAGGCAAGATTATTAGCCCCTCTCTGAAACTGTAATACTTTTTCAAATACTTTCCAAGTGCTGTTTTATATGGAGAAGGTTTTTTCAACACGTTTAAACCTAAAAATCTCATTTCTTTTGTCTTTGTCATAACGACAGTACAGGTGACACAGCGACTCAGTGGTTAGCACTGTCACCTCACAGCAAGAAGGTCGCTGGTTCGAGTCCTGGGCTGGGCCAGTTGGCATTTCTGTTTTGAGTTAGCATGTTCTCCCCGTGTTGGCGTGGGTTTCCTCCGGGTGCTCTGGTTTCCAAAAACATGTGCTATAAGAAAATTGTGTAAACAAAATTGGCTGTAGTGTATGAGTGTGTGTGTGTGAATGCGAGTGTATGGGTGTTTCCCTGATAAATAAGGGACTAAGCCAAAGGAAAACTAATGAATAAATAATGAAAGTACATAATATTGTACTAGTTATTTTGCGAGATACTTGTATTCAGCTTAAGGTAAAATTCAGAGACTTAAATTGGTTAATTAGACAAGTTAGGTTAATTAGGCAAGTCATTGAACAATAGTGGTTAGTGTCGACAATCGAAAAACAAAATTTCTTAAGGAGGCTAATAATATTGACCTTTGCTTTTATTCCAGCCAAACTAAAAGTAACAAGACTTTTCCAGAATAAAAAATATTATAGCAATTACTTTGCTCCGTTAAACAGCACTTAATAAATGTAGGGCTTATAATTATGCCTTCAATTGTATATATGATTTAAATTTAAAAAAAACACAACCTTGATGAGCATAAAAGCATTAAACATAATAAAGTCATTATTACACCAGTTTTATCATCTGCCAGACTGAATAAAAGCATTGAAAAGTACAAAAAGTACCTTACAATTTGAGGAATCACTCATTTCTGTAACACTAAATGACTAGTAACTTTAAGTTTAATACTCAGGATCAGTAAAGGTTTAGAAAGAAAGCCTAAGTTGCAATAATGATGGTGACGTTTGCCTCAGAAAGTCTGTTTAGAAAGGTTAAATCTCTAGCAGTGTATTATTATAACAGCAGCATGTCCTCAGACTGTGAGTGACGTGTGAGCAGAAGTTGGAAACCGCCGTGTGAAGGAGGGAGCAACCGCTTCAGCTGTTACACCCAGCATTGTGGGTGGTTTGGGTTTCTGAAGCAGACAGATGTGGGAACGGGCTGTGAACTCAAACAACAAGATGATGGTGCCGTGAAAACCTGCAACGCTACAAGACCAAGAGGACCATCAAAGGATGCTTTACAGGAAACACAACACCAAAATCCGAGTGGACTGAAACTAAACTGTGAACCCATGCTGTAATTTGGTCAGTCATGATGACAGTGGTGCTTTGTTTTTAATTTAAAGGAAATAAATGATTCCTCAAATACTCTGGTAACTAAACAAATTAACTAGTTGAAGCAGGTTGAGTTTTCAGTAAACATACTTCATATTAATATACTAATATTTGGGGAACTTTTTTACCCTCAAATAATAAATTACTATTGATATACTTTCAATTCCCGTCAAAATTAAACCTAATATACAGTTGAAGTGAAAATTAATGCATTTATTTTCTTCTTTTTCTCAAATATTTCCCAAATGATGTTTAACAGAGCAAGGAATTTTTCACAGTATTTCCGATAATATTTTTTCTTCAGGAGAAAGTCTGATTTGTTTTATTTCGGCTAGAATAAAAGCAGTTTTTAATTTTGTAAAAAACATTTAAGGTCAATATTATTAGCCCCCTTAAGCAATTTTTTTTTTCGATTGTCTACAGAACAAACCATCGTTATATAATGACGTGCCTAATTACCCAAACTTGCCTAGTTGACCTAATTAACCTAGTTAAGCCTTTAAATGTCACTTTAAGCTGAATACTAGTATCTTAAAAAATATCTAGTCAAATATTATGTACTGTCATCATGGCAAAGATAAAAGAAATCAGTTATTAGAAATTAGTTATTAAAACTATTATGTTTAGAATCGTGTTGAAAAAAAATCTTCTTTCTGTGAAAAAAAATATACAGGAGGGCTAATAATTCTGACTTCAACTGTACATATGAAGCTTTACAAAAGACTTTCATTTTGTTTTCTCATCATACACATATTTTGATTAGTTGTACGTTGCACAAAGATTATTTAAGCACATCGTACACAAAAATACTATTTTTTTATTTTTATTTACATGTGTGTGTGTTTCTCTTTCTTCTTTAAGTATATATGTACACATGTTAACAGTGCTCTAAAGACACAGGCAGAGAACAGTGAAGAGCATAAAAGCTGTTTCCCATCACACACAGCTCATATTACTCATGCTATTATGTCACTTTATACTGTTAGAGTTTACTTGTCGTCCTCAACTTTTTTAAACATGAGTCTGTTTATACATAGTGAATGCACTCTGGGGCTGCAGAGTATGTTTGTGTGTGTGTGTGTGTGTGTGTGTGTGTGTGTGTGTGTGTGTGTGT
>CAIGQV010016298.1:1104327-1142596 GCA_903798115.1 Danio jaintianensis | reverse complement strand
ATAGATAGATAGATAGATAGATAGATAGATAGATAGATAGATAGATAGATAGATAGATAGATAGATAAAGAGTTCATTACACAAATAATACAGACAAGACCAGCATGCAACCATGACATCAGGTCAAGTAAAAAAAGAGGAATAAAAAGAGAGTAGTACTTACTACAAAACTACTGTTAACTTTTTCTAAAATGCGTTTTTCATTTAATGCCATTGCTTCACCTTTTCTTTTCTTCACACGTTTCTTCTCCAGCTTTTTACAGGCGTACATCTTACCAGTGGCACGAACCTGGCAGGCACAAACCTGGTGGAAAGAAATCAAATTCATTTTAGTGCGGTTTACCTATAGGACCATTTTTTCAATATCATTTTTCTATATTAGCATTCATTTGTATATGCATTCAACTTTTTATTTAACTGTATGCACACACAATCATTACAAAAGAACAGACTTGTTGGAAAATCCTGTATGGTTTTTATGTATTTCATATGAAATCACTTTTTTATTGCCAATGAACTGCAATTCACTTAACAACCACTGGTGTCGCTATTAACAAGGGTTATTGTTTTATATCTTCATAGAACATTTGGTCAAATTCTTAAATAATCAAAAATATTTAACTACTCACCTCACCAAATCCGCCCTTGCCCAATACCCTGTAATGTCTGAATGTGTTTTTGGTTACTGGTTGCCTGCAAATTAAATAGAGTTCAAGTCAATTCACTTCATGAAGCATGATCATTCCAGTAACAGAGTAATAAAAATAAAAAGTAATAAAAACGCATCATAAAGCCCAAGGTATACGTCATTTGTACATACAGAGTTAAATAAATGAGTTTTCAAAGTTTAGTCCAATATTGGTTATGCATAACACAACTTCTATTTTCATAAAAACATTTCAACTAGGGATGGCGAACATGATCGGCCGAAGGAGAAAAACAGCCAAAATTATGAGCCAAAAAAAGCAGCTTTCACACCAGACACGGAAAGAGCTGCGCTATGAAACTCATTGGATTCAATGCATCATCCAAAGGCTGCTGTCCTGTCATGGCAACGCTGGCTAATTGACACCTCTCGACTCCTTCAATGTCAATGCCATGTGGTTGTTTTATTGGCTTAAATTTTTTTAAATCAGTATAATCTGTATTAAAAAAGATATTGGGTTAAAATTCTAAGATTTAATAAAATAATAAATAATAATTTCGGTTTTGGTTTTCGGTCAAGTTCATCCAAAATGTTTGGTTTTGGTCCAGAATTGTCATTTTGGTGCATCCCTAATCTCAATTATGGAAACTGCAGCTTGTAAGTCTGATTTTTTTTTTTATCAAACGAAAAAATTTGTTTTGTTTTGTTCTTGTATGACTGTCATGTTAAAGAGATATACCAATATTTAAAATTCTGTCATTTGTTATTCACCTGCATGTTTTTTTAAAACATATAAGACTTGTAAGACTGGACTTGAATGTCCAGAAAGGTAGTGAAAACATCACTGAGGTAGTTGATGTCCCTTCAGTGGTTCAACCTTACGAATAAAGTTGACAGGAATGTTCATTTTTTTAAATGTTCCTTCATTTCCAGATGAAACTTGTACTTTGATAGTTTGTATGTTTGACTACTTGCATATGCTAACGTATGTGTAATAAATTAATTATATTTTGGGCTTTAGTACTCAAAAAACATTCCCGACATGCCGATAAAACTACGGCTGAACCAGTGGACTACCTCAATGGCCGCATTTACACTGTATACCTCTAGATCAAATTTAGTTTGTACCCCTGTGGTACAGATCATTTATGACCCATGATCATATAAGCAGGAAAAAAAGCACATGAATTCTGATATTTTCAGATCGGTTTCAGTCCTCATTCAAATGTGAAAATAAATTCCAGTTTTCCCACTCTTAACCAAATGTCAAATTCCCTGACTTTCCCCTGAGTTTCAGGGACTAAAAGCTGAATTTCCATGGCCTAGAATGAACAGAAAAACAAGATGCTGCCATGCTTTGCATAATATTAAAATAGTTTGAGCTTGAATATCAGTTTTCATGAATTTATAGCCATTATAAAAGGAAAAATGGCTAATTTATCTCAACATTATAAAACAAAAGTAAAAGAAATGAACACCCAGTCTTTGAAGTGATCATTTTGTTACCAAAGCTCTTGAAATATACATTTTCCTTGCATGTTTGTCTTAATTAACAGGTGGTGACTACATGCGTCTCAAGTGACTGCCATTGATGAGCGAGAAAAGTAATAAAATGGCACTAATAAATAGCCCAACCATAACAACAGACAAAATGTGTGAAACAACATGTATAAAAAATATATATATGGTATTGTATATTTATATTTTGATAAATGGAAACCAAAAGCAACAAACAAAAGACCCTTATATGACCCTTATATTCTATGACATGGACAAAAAAATCTATAAAATTCCCTGACATTCAATGTCTGGAATAGAAATTAAAAAATGATATGATATTGCAGAAATTGTACAACTGAAACAACCAGTGGGAAACCCTGAAATATGAATTGAATACGTGCATTTGTATCTGCCATTTTAATAAACGGATCAGATATTCACCTGTCAATGTGAATCATACACCACTAACAAATGTTTGCAAATAACATTAATGCTGATGCTGACATCTCGGAACTGAGTCCTGCATGTGTTCTAAACCTTAAATCTTAAGGACAAACCATATTTTATATTGCCATGTAGCAGAACTAAATGCATTTAAGCAACATTTTAATAAGAGAGTGAGAGAGAGAGTGTAACAAATGTAAAACTATTTCGGTCAAATTGTGCATAAATCACATTCAGTTCAATTCAATTTATCTTTATTTCTATAGCGCTTTTACAATGTAGATTGTGTCAAAGCAGCTAAACATAGAAGTTCTAGTAAATTGAAATTGAAACTGTGTCAGTCCAGTTTTGGCCATGGCCAAGATATACAAACGCTTGCAGGTCAAAAAAGCCTAGATTAATAGAAAATAGCCAAATCTGAACTTTTCTGTCACAACCTCACAAATCAACTTTATTAGGCTGTCAAACAAATATGTTTTGAGAAAGAGAGAGAGAGAGAGAGAGAGAGAGAGAGAGAGAGAGAGAAATAGCACACAATGCCAAAGTTGCTATGCACATGGAAAAAAAAACTTTAAAAAAACTTAAGAAAGCAAAGCACTCTCTCTTTTATTATCACTACAGCTATCAGTCAATGGCCACTCTTCAGACAGAGCGGGAACACAAGTACAGTACTGTATTGTATAATAATATTAAATTGCATTGTATAATAATAACTAAATTGTATAATAAATAATAATTTTGCCTTGGTATAGTGCATCCGTAGATTATTTTGCTGTGTTTATTTATTTTAAGGGTCAGTACGTCTACCTGAGCTGTATTGCTGTGTACAGTATTTATGCAGATATCGAATATGAGTTACTTTTAAAAGAAAATTGAAGCAGCTCACCAAAAAATAAATAAATAAATAAATCAGATATTGTCACAAAATCGACACTGGGTATATAGAACTTCACTGTAAACTGTAAAAGCAGCCAGTAATGTCTGTACTACCTTTCTAGGTCTCTTTTAGGACTTTTCATTTTTAGGTGGCTTATTCTTTTAAAATGTCTTCTTGATTGTAAGAATATGAAAACATGCTCCACAAATCACAATGACTGATGTAGATCAGCTACTCACCTCTCCAACCACTTCCACTGAAGAAAACGGGAAAAGTACATAGTCTCCTGATAAGCTGAGAACGGAGCTCCACTTAAATATTCACGAACTATCCTGAAAAAATAAAAAGGAGGAAGGTGTGGAGGAATATTATGAACAATATGGTAACTTTAGAGCTCATGTACATATAAATATCAAATATCATGTGCAATCAGTGTACCTCAGTACGGCTGTACAAGTAATTCATTCAGGATAGTTCACCCCAAAATGTAAATCTCTGTCATCGTTAACTCATCCTTCAACTTGTTCAAAACCTATTTGAGTTTCTTTCTTCTGTTGAACATAAAATAAGTTATTGTAAAGAATGTTGAATCCCATTGACTTCTATAGTAAGGTTTTTCCTACAATGGAAGTCAATAGGTACCGCCAACCAGCATTTTTCAAAATATCTTCTTTTGTGTTCAGCAGGGTAGGGTTGCACCAGCTGATCGTAAGTTCTTTCTTAAACTGGAACGTAAAGTACATACTAGGGGCTTAGTAACTACTAGCTAGTTTGTAACTAAATTTGTTCTCACTTTGGTTGCACCACATGTTCTTAAGGCAAACCGTAGTTAGTAGGTCGTAAGCTCTACATAAAGTCACGCGTAGTCGCATTGAATGAGGTAATATTCAATAAAAAGCATTTAAATCATTAAACTGCTTTAAAATTCTGCAACTAATGCATTTATATATAAAACTGTCCTATGAAAATGAAATGATAAATCACATTTTTGTAGCACATTAAATTACAGTCTGTCACTAATAACAGACAACGCACATATCTGCATCGCGAGCCGTGAATGCACGCGAAATACACATGAAGTTATCAAAATATTAAACTTTCTTGAATTTTTTTATATCGTACATATGAAAGACAAAAGACCAGGGAGAAGAACTCAGTCATGAAGAAGTTCTCGCTTTAATTGGTGGACACAATTAACACATAACACTCCTTGAAAGAAAATTAAACTCTTCTTTCACAAACCGAAACAAAACGCGAGATTTGGGAGGAAAGTGAGGCTGTGCGTAGCGAGAGATCATTCTTCATTATCATCGTGAGGTCCTCGATGTAAACTAATCTCGCTGTCATCTCTTTTCTACAATTATACATGGGGGGAGGCTGCCGTAAATATTTAGTTGGAACCAAGCGGCAATCTCCCGCTCTCCCTCGTGAAGCTAATACGGAAGTAACTGAAACTGCAATTCATCGAAATTCCGCTAGTCCTGGCTCCATAATAGAGCAAATTTCTATTGAGCCCCCTGTTAAAATGGCCAACTTTACAGCAGAAATATAGGTGTTTACAGCCAGGTACAAAGAACGATTTTGGTGTATATAGCTAATATTACCCTTCATGACAACTGTGAGGGGGGTGAATTTTTTTATAACTCATCCGTTTCGTTTATATTCAGTTATATTAAGTCTGCATAATTAAGGGCGTGGCCACTTGAGTGACAGCTAGGTCTCGCTGCTTGCCGTCACTTCACCTCGTCTGATTCCGGCTGATTAGCCGCTGACATCGTCATATACATCGTATTTTTGTTTTGTTTTATGTGGCTTTACACAGTCAATTGCTTTTGGGAATTTTTCCTACAATTATCAGATGATATGGCATGCTGTGCGCACTTAATTGTGCTCACAGCCTCACAAACCATTTACGTGGCCTCTATTTCCCAGGTGAGTGAAATTATATACTTATATATCATACCTATAAATGAATTTGTTTTATTTAAGATAATTTATCATTTATAATTTTCTTTAGACCTGTAAATCACTCCAGAATCTGACAGATTGATTAGCTGTAGGCTCTAGAACAGTCATCTGAAACGTTGTCATACAGTTTTATGCCTGGATTTTATCAATAGCCTTGCATTTACTAACACAGACTATATTTGAAGTATTTGAAAGTAATTTGCGCTTTCCTCCTGTAGAAAAACGTCATAAGAACAATGCTTAGTGGCTCAGTGTATTACAACAGTGTTTTTAAAAGTCTAAACACTTTATTGATATAGTATACTACCAAGCACATGTGGTCAGAACACAAACGAGTCGCAGGTAATGAAGAATTAAGCGTTTCTCCCATAGAAAAGCCTGTCTAAGCAAAATGCTAGCAGGCGTCTGTAGCTCCGGTCACGCTCCGCCTCTTTGCCCTTGTTTGGTATCGCCCGGTCGGTGCGATGACGCGCGAACAAAATGGCGACGGTTGGCCACGCCTACTTGTAGCTTCTTTTGCGTTCTTCAGAAACCTATGAGTGACGTCACGGATACTACGTCCATATCTTTTACAGTCTATGGTTGGAACGTAGCGTTACATTTAAACTAAGTTCAGTGCTGCAACACAAAAATATTTAGTAGTGTGTAAGTTGTAACGTAGTGTCCCTTTAAGTCACAACTAGGCTACGTTTTAACTTAGCCACTGCTGGTGCAACCGGCCTCAGAAGAGAGAAACTCATAAAGGTTTAAAACCACATGAGGGAGAGTAAATTCTGAGGTAATTTTCATAGTAATGTTATTTCCTACAATGGAAGTCAATGGGTATACCGCCAACCAACATTTTACAAAATATCTTCTTTTGTGTTCAGCAAAAGAGAGAAACTCATAAAGGTTTAAAACCACATGAGGGAGAGTAAATTCTGAGGTAATTTTCATTTTTGGGTGAGCTGTCCCTTTAAGTAGTTAAATCACAGTCAAGCTACTCATTTAAAAATAGTCAATGAATGAATAAATGTTTAATTTATTTCACTAAACTGAAAACAGCAATCAAATTAAAAGCTAAAAGTAAGCTCTTGCAAGATTGTCTTTCAGGGAAATAGAAAGGGAGATGAGCCGGATGCATCTCATGCCATCTTACCCTCTAATGTAACACACACGCTTCAGCAAACAGCGTGCCCACAGAGACTTGACAGGAAGGGTTAAAGTACTCCACCTCACCCCCTCTCAAACAGAAAGGAAGCTTAAACTAAACAAAACTAAAAGACCGACTGAGGCAAAACACAAACACACCGAACTCTGTTTAGATTTCAAAGTCACGTGTTTACGTTTCTCAGACAAACAACGCAAGCTAACGGCTAGCAGTCCACTCTATAACCATCAGTCTTCACACTAATACCAGCGAAAACACAAACTGAGATCCACCAACGTGTCACCGCAAAGTGAGCGAGGAGAATAAACTGTTGATTTCACTTCAGGGCCTTGACAAGCCAAACATAAATGACTGTAACTAGCGCGTATTACCATAGATTACTGAATAATCTCGATGACGAAAGCACCACTGTGTGTGCTACGGTGTGTCTCCTGAGGTCAGATGATACACCTAAATTTAAGTTGTTATTCAGTAACCGGTTTTTAAGATAATGAACACAATATGGTCAAAGTATGTCTTAACTTTGAAGGAGTGTTGTGTAATAAGTAGTAAGCTGCTGCTGCTGCTGTGCGCTAGCAGTGCTTTCTAGAGCAGAGCCAAAAACAATTAATGCTCAACATGGATGGAAAAAAAACATCTATATATCAAACATGGTGTGAACTAAATGAAACTGATGATCTGAAATATGCACAACCACTAAACTACAAGTGTGTTTTTAAATTATATAAATTAAATCATGTTTTTAAAGTGACAGTAAACACATTTATAATAGGAATCCAAAATTAATTATTAAAATCCTAAAATATTAAGAAGAACAACGGGTATTTTGGTAAGACTTTAGTTTAGGTCACAATTCACAGTATTAGCAAACCTTTAACTAACACTACTAGCTTAATAAATGACTAATTAGCTGTTTATTAATAGTTAGTAAGGTAGAAGATGGGTTTAGGTTTTGGGTAGGATTAGGGATGCAGAATAAGATCATACTTTATAACTATTAATGAACAGTTAATAGCTTAATAATTGACAGGTAATAAGCCAGTACGTAACAGCGTGGATTGTGACCTGAACTAAAGTGTTACCGATATTTCGTGACAATGAAGACTGGTGTAATGACTGCTAAAAATTCAGCTTTGCATCACAGGAATACATTATATATTTTATTTAAATAAGAAGAAAGAATGAGTCTGTGAAAGATTTCTACTGAATTTCTGCATATTAATCCTAATTCCAGAACCGCTGTAGGTCAGTTCACATCTATGGAATGCCATGCCTGTTGATTTAAAGTTACAATCAGAACTCCCAGTTTATTTTTTTTTCTGTAAAGCTGAATCAATGGCTGAAATCTTTACAGCAATGTGAACATTAAGTATGATTCATTTCAGGTTGGTCAGGTCTACATTTTCCTTTAGTATGCAGAATGACCTACATTTTATGTTTGTGGCTCTGTATATACATGTCTGTTGTATTATTAGTATGCTTTTTATTTGTTGACTTTTATTTTATTTGTATTAAGTAAAGCCTAACCAGAGACAAGGGCTGCAAATTAGCTTTATGCTATATGCCCTATGTACGCAGCATCGGTTGTCTCTGTATAACAATGTCAAGTGTATTGTCCCTGTTAAATAAACAAACAAGTAATAAAATAAATAATTCTTCAGATACTGATTCTGTTTCCATTCCATTCCATTCCAATATGTTTCCATTCTAATGTGTTAACAAGTCAAACATGCATATATTAAACTCATTTATTGTGCCATTAGTTGCAAATGAATACTAAAATAATAAAAAATCAGCACTAGGCAACATAAAAACAAAGGGCTCGTCCTGTTAAAACTGTTAATGTTTTATTGCACATCACTTCTTGGCTGCAACCACGTAAAGATTAGCACAAAAAATCTTACCTCAAAATGTACATTGGTATGCAGGTTCAAAGCAGTGTATTTAAATTAAATAAAAATTTTTATTCCCAACCCTAGAAACCAGCATCAGTAAGCACACTGTTCGACATCGCCACTAATAAACAGTCTAGTAAATGTGGTTCCCTTTCGCTCCAGGGTTTGATTGACTTGTATGTAAACCAGTAAAACAGGTTATTTCAATACTAATTTTTGTTATTTTTTTTAGCGTATCGGTATGCATGTAAATATGCTCAATGACACTTGAGAGGACGCCCTGGAGTTTTCTCCTCATAGTTGTTACACAATTGTTGCTTGACTACAAAATAGCTTTTTTTTTTTTTAAACACACAGTATAAAATTGCTGCCGAGTGAACGGACTTGTTTTGAAATAACTTTATTACCTGGTACACTCCTGGAACAGCTCTTTACATGGAGTCTGTTCCAGTTTCTGCCTGCATTCCCCGACCACATCCTGAGCGATCTCTGGTAGATGAGCGGCCGACTGCATGAGAACGAGAATGAGAAAACAGGAAGAGGGGTTGATAGGATGTAATTGACAAAAAAGTTTAAAGTTCAACCACTAATTCAGCAATTCTTTCAATGAACAGGAGAACAGGTGCAAAGAAATGAATAAATATTTACCCCGTTATTAAAATATGTGTCTAAAATATTTAAACCGGCGTCTCTCCTCTTCTCGTCCGGAGCCACCTGATACATTGCCTAAATACACACACACAAATAATGCTGAAATGACAGATGAAATTAAAGAATATTATGCAAACTAGGGTCAACAAAATGTGTGCTACAGTCGAGTGAAATTGAGAGAACAATTTTATTTTCCCACTTCATTTTTAGAGTTTGACTTAGTACGACTTTAGGATGTTTTTTCTTTTTGCACTCAAAAAAATAACATTTGCTGTTTGTTCAAACTACTTATTCAAAATGAGCTGAAACAACACAATTATTTAGATTTTTTTTTTGCGACAACTCAATTGTTTTATGTTCAATCCACTTAAATCTGTAAAACTTAATAAGTTAACTTAATTCCTCCATATTGTCCCGACAAAGCCTTTTTTACAGTGTTTTTTTTATTTTATTTTATGCATTTTGGTTTTTCTTGGTTATCAATTGGCTAATAATATTTTTGTATACAGCCTATGATCATTTTTGTTTTGTGCTTGTACAAAACTGTTATAGACCATTTTGAGGGATGTAAACAAAAACAATGGTCCTGACGTATTTCCTGTTTTACATTTTTAATTTCTATATCTTCAGAGAATCCAAAAAGAGCCACATATTGATAAATAATGTTATGAGAGCTGTTTTAACATCAAGTTGTTTTTGAATTGCCTCTTGTTACAGTTATGAAATAGTTTGATAACAAGCAGGAAATGTTCATGGGCCAATGACATGACCACATTGAAATGGTCTATAAAACAAATTATTACAATTTTGTTTTGAGGGTCTATCAATACAAGGTCTAAAAAACATGTTCATGTTTATATGATGCACGAATTGATGCATGATTAGAATTGTTGCTAGAAGGGCCAGAAGTTAACAAGAATTATTTATATTATTTATTAAATTACGCATTAATTGTATTTTATCAACACATACCCTTACTCCAACACTTTACCCAACCATCACAGTTATGTAAAAACAGTAATTATACAAAGCATTATTCATATTATTTATAAAATCACCCATTAAATTGTATTTTATTAACGTCTACCCCTACCCCAATCCTAAACCCAACCCTCACAGTAATGTAAAAACAGCAATTATACAGAATATTATTCATATTATTTATTAAATTACCCATTATATTGTATTTTATTAACGCATACCCCCTCTCCATAATCCTAAACCTCCCCCTCACAGTAATGTAAAAATATTAATTATTATTGTCACAAAAATTATACTATTTTGATCCCCAGCTGTATCCCATCTAGACTTTATATTTTTAGTGTTTAAAACGGTTAAATCAAGGATACAGTCTCTAAACCCCGCATTCTCAAGAATCTGCTCCACTCTGATTGGTCAGATGGACCAGTCTGTTGTGATTGATCAACTGCTTACAGCAAAGGTCGTTAAAAAAACAGCCATTAAAATACTTAAATTTCAGCTGTGAAGGTTTCACTAGCACTTGTAAACACAGTGATACGTACATTAATTGTGCCATTAGTTTAGTCACTTTACTTCAAATAACATCTTATTCAGATGTTGACAAAACAAACCAAACTATTTCTGACTGTAGTGTCTAAGGCTTAATCCAGACAATGTTTGTGGGCAGCCAATGAAAACTGTAGGCTGGCATTATGCAAATTTGTTACAAACCTAGCAGGTTTTGTGAACTCAGAATCGGTTCTTTCTTGGGAAGTCAAAAACAGTATTTGAAATGTTGCAGACTTTTTACATTTCACATTAAATTAAAGGTCCCGTGAAGTGCTTTGAAATGTGCATTTTTATTCCGATGTTTGACATAATCTCAACCGAAAAATGAAGAGAGGGCAGGACATAGTGTAGCTCCTCCCCTTTTCAAAAAAACAAAACAACTAATAGCGCTTTGTTTTCTCACCGCTCTGCCAGTGAGAGTGCTTGATGTCAAGCGCATCAAATGTGAAGCGTCTTGAAGGGGGCGGGGCATGTCAGATACTAGAGAGCATTTGATTGGTCATGATTTGATGAGAAACGTATGTGGTGACGTGAATAAAAGCATTGCTCCATTTAGGCAGAAGTGACAAACTACAAGCTTAACATGTATATATCAGTTTTATATCTTCTAAACGCGAATTTTGTCACTGTTTGGTGTGCACTAGCTGATAGATATCCTAAAAAACTTTGTTTTCATTTCATGGGACCTTTAAAGACAACATCTGAAAAGTGTGCATGTGTGAATGTCTGTGCCGAGATTTCATACCACAGCATCCAGGAACTCTATGCAGCGCCGTAATTTGGGCTGAGTGTCACAGAATTGACGAAACAGCTGACGTCCAATTGGCTGCTTTTCACAAAGGCTTGTATAATCCCTCTCTGAAAATGATAAACAAGCAGAGAAACAAGAGTGTGAGAGAGAAAAAGGTTAACCCTATCACCATCACATGTTTTTTTCTAATCTATAATCTTTAAACGGTCGTATTATTAAATAATAAATTGACCTTTTGGGATGAAACGTTTCATTGTGCCAAGAAAACGTACTGAAACTTTCACAAATCAAACATTCCCTCACAGTGCAATAAGGCCATTTATTGAAACCAGAATTAGAAAGAGTGCAGGTATTAAGAGAGAGGAATTGTCCTAATTTTAGCATTTGTTAAAACCACAAAGAACCATAAAGAAACAAACTTAACAGCTTTAGGGAGGAAAAGAACTACAATCCCATAAAGCTTTGCCAATGATAATTAAAAAAAAGGAGAAACTACTCATTTAAAGGGAAAGTTCACCCAAAAATAAAAGTAATCACTATTTATTCTTTCTCAAGTGGTTCCACTGTGGATTGATTGATTGATTGATTGATTGATTGATTGATTTTTACGCCATGCCAGTTTCTACCCAGCAGGCACAGGACGTCAACATGACGTCAGATTGACATCGTACCCCAACTTCGTGGGGACGTTGCATTTTGTTTGGAAATGAAAATCAGGTTGATGTAAGAACCCAACGTCAAGTCAGGCTGACGTCAATGTCCAACGTCCAACCTAAAATCAACCAAATATCAATGTCTAACGATGTTGCAGCTTGACGTTGTGTGGACATTACCATTATGACGTCTAGCAGACGTTGGATTTTGGTTGCCATACCTGAAGAATAAATGTCAGTATTTGACGTTAGTATGACATTGGTTTAAGATGTTGGCTCAACGTTGAATTTTGGTCACTTTCCAACACAACCTGAAATCAACCAAATATCAACATCATTTGATGTCGTTATTGGAGGTCAAAATAACATTGTCCTTAAGATGCTGGCAAAACATAGAATTTTGGTCACCTGATGTCATGACCTAAATCTAACCTAATATTAATGTCTTATGACGTTGTGTGCCTGCTGGGTATGGCCATTTTTATGTATACTAGAGACATAGATTATATTAAAGTTTTAAGCTTTTTTTACTAAAAACTCTAAAACTGTATTTGGGTTAACAGTTAAAAGTCTCTTCAAAGAGTGCACTGAATAAAATAAATTCCTCACAGAATTAAAACCAACACAATCAAATAAAACATTGGGAATTTTTTTGTGTCATTGGGAAGTGCTCAGTCTTAAAGAGTAATTCTTGTGTGTCCAGATCTTCAAACTGATGCCTCATTCATTCATTCGTTTTCTTTTCGGCTTAATCCCTTTATTAATCTGGGGTCGCCACAGCGGAACGAACCGCCAACTTATCCAGCATATGTTTTACGCAGCAGATGCCCTTCCAGCTGCAACCCATCACTGGGAAACACCCATGCACTCCCATTCACACTCATACACTACAGACCATTTAGCTTACCCAATTCACCTATAGCGCATGTCTTTGGACTTGTGGGGGAAAACGGAGCACCCGGAGGAAACCCACGGCAACACGGGGAGAGCAATAGCAGTGTTATTTACCCACATTCTTCAAAATGTCTTCTTTTGTGTTCAGAAGGAGAAAGAAATAACTTGTGCAGGTGTAGAACAACTTATGTTTGAGTTTATTATTACTATTTTTATTTTTAACAAGACAAAATTATAACTGCCTTTTATGACTTTTATCATTTTAAGAAAAGACTAAAATAAAATCCCTATTTTAAAGATGCCAAAAGTGCATTGAGGTTATGTGACTTAGGTAAGTTCAAAAATTCTCCAGAAACAGTTTCATAGAAATGACCCCTAGTACTAAAAGTTCCATTTTGACCATATTTGGAATGGTCATGAATATTAATAAGCTGATGCTCAGCAGCTCGTTAGTGCCTGTGCTCTCTATTACATGCACAGCGTAATGTACTCTGAAATAAACATGCAAAATAGTCATACTTTATTTGTCAAAAAATATAATGGCACCGAAACTCCGCATCTCTCCGTGTCACTTAGCTATGTATAGAAAACAATGTAAAGATGTGGCACAGCGTGGAAAGCTTTAGTCTCCCTGCTTCAAAATAAGAGTCCCAAATACATAGTACGTTTAAAATAAGCTTCAATAAACTTAAAAATATGGCAGAAAAAAACGATCATTGCTCCCACTAGGAAACATTGTGGCCAATAAAACTCAGCATGGCGTGTGCATACTAATGATCCCATGTGCAACGTAACAGTCCGTTTTTTAATTTTACACTTACAGGATTAACATGAGAATTAGGAAACAATGGTGTTTGATGCTCACAGTATGTCATCTCCATGTACTGAACACTTATTATTCAGCTATGCCTTGGTATATCCAGTTTTTCATTTAAAGTAAGATGCCATTATTTGTGTAAAATTTGTCACTTTTATCATCAACAGGTCTTACAAAAACATGATATCTGACGCTCTAATTTAGAAATAAAATCACCAGACACAAAATTGTAGCACATTTGTGGAATGTGCCAGAGACAGTGGAAAATCTTGAAAAATCACATTCTGACAAATTCTAACATTTTTGTGGACCTAAGGGGAAAAGACTAAGTGCTGTAAATATTTGATTTGACCCTTTAATGAAACGTTTCCTTAATATGCACCACAGAAAAAGTGCAAAACTCAGCATCCAGTGCCAACAGTAAATCACAGAGATGGTGATCAGAGAGCTGAAGCTGAGCTCTGGTGCTGCAAAACTACAGGCCTGGTGCCTTCTGGGCCAAGAGGAAACAAAGGGCTTCCTCACAGAGCCAAGGTCTACAGCTGCCTGACGCAAACACACACACACCTGCCCACACAACTAGCATAAATTTATAACTGGCAGCTACATTCTAAACAATATAAACCCTTTAATGAGTACACTAGTAAGCATGCTTTGTTTAGAGCCTCACAAAATAAAGCAATCCTTTCAAGGAACCAAATGAAAACAAATATTTGAATATATTTGAAATATTAGGTGCTCCTTTAAAAGGTGCAACCAGTGCAAAAATATATTTTTAAATGATGTTTTCATTTTGGATACAATTTTTGTAATTTTATTGTCTTATATTATATTGACAAAAATAAAATATATTTAAAAAAATGTGTTAATATAATTTTTATTTCATTTTTAATGATTCTATATGCAATTTGTTTGGGTAAGACGTTTTTGTCGTGTTCTGTTTTGTAAACTACTGATGACATTTTGAACGTTGAGGGGTTTGTTGCCATGTTTTTAGTTGTTATTTATGTGCTGTGTGTTCTGTTATTTTAATTAGTATTGATTGTGTTCAGCACTTTAATGCTGTGTTGTAAAAATGTGCTATATACATTTTTTTTATTTTTTTTTATTCCAATTTAAAATAAAAGTTAATTCTTTTAAAAATAAAAGTAAGAAGTTTTTTGAATGAATGAATGAATAAATAAATAAATAAGTAAATATAAAAATAAAAAGGTGCTATGTTTTCAGATGTTTATATGACTTTTTTTAGACAACACACGTAACACAATAACGTTTTTTTTTTTACTTCAGAACAGTGATGAAAGCAATATTTGGTGAAACATCCCACATTTTCAATCACAACATATAAAAACCTTTGTTATTTTGATTAATTGAATTGTCATAGAAAGAGAAATGGAGAATTTAAGTGATAAACATGCTATGTCAAGTAACAAAATATATTTTAGTTTCATGGTTTTCATTTGAACTATATTAACCCTAGTTAAAGATGTGAAATATCTTTTTTGATATTAATTATGGGTAAAAAAAATATATATATAATATATATATAAACCACAATGGCACTCTTTAATGGATTTATTTTATAGAATTGATTAGTTATTTAAACTGTTTAAATTAAGGAAGCATTAATATCAATCCTCAGCCCATGATAACAGACTATTTTAGTAATATATTTAATATTATTAGAAATATTTTTATTTGGATATGTCTATTTCTTATATTTATTCAAATTAAAATCCAATGTTGAGAAGACAAACCTTTCACTTCTAAGTCACCAAACATGCATTTCCCACAATATTACAAAAGTTTTCTGTGTGTCAGCCAGACAGAAGATGCTTAAATGACATCAAATAGCAGTAATGAGAGAGGATTTAACTTGCAAACTTTCATTTAAGCCACTGAAAAAACCCCAGAGTGACTGGAGGGCATCCAGACTGCACCTGGTGCCTGCACGACTAGAACAGTTTGTCTGTATACAAATACTAACAAATTAGTATTTATAAATATCTTGCAACCGGAGCTGATTAGCGCAAAACATGAAATGCAATAAAAAAATTAATGCAATTAATCGTGCCCTCCGACCCGTGTCTAAATTCTGTTTACAGGGATTTTCATTCAATCAGAGCAATAATTCATGCTTGAACTGCCATGTTTTGCGAGTCCATGCAAAGTGCCTGTAGCCCCATGATAGGCTTATGTTTAATGAAAAAAACAATATTTTGACTCCTAAAACTTCTGTAATGAATGTTTGGTTTTGTGATTAATCTTAATAGTCAAGAGCCATAAATAAAACACATCTTTCATTTATGCTTCTCACCAATTGTGCGTCTCAGTTCCTCACATTGACTGATGTGAGGCAGTTTCAGCATCTCCTTCCATTTCTTGCTCCGTCCATTACGCTTCCCTCCGCCTCCTACGAGAGAGATAGAAATAATTAAGGTGAACTCAATGCAAATGGCAATACCATCCAACTCTCACACTCAGGCTGAATGCTATTACTTATGAAATAGAATGCAGAGTTTTTTATTCCACACAATCCACACAACTATTTGCTTTGACTTTTAGTGAAAAGAAGAAAAAATATATATACAGGGGTAGGGCAGTGAAAGTGAAACGCCTGGTTTTAGACCACAATAATTCATTAGTATGGTGTAGGTCCTCCTTTTACGGGGAATACAGCATCAATTTGTCTTGGGAATAACAGATACAAGTCTCAGTGGCCAGAGGGATTTTGAGCCATTCTTCTTGCAGAATAGTGGCCAGGTCACTACGTGATGCTGGTGAAGGAAAATGTTTCCTGACTCGCTCCTCCAAAACTCTAAGTGGCTCAAGAATATTTAGATCTGGTGACTGTGCAGGCCATGGGAGATGTTCACTTAACTTTCATGTTCATCAAACCACTCTGTCACCAGTCTTGGTGTGTGTATTGGTGCATTATCATCCTGATACACGGCACCGCCTTCAGGATAGAATGTTTGAAGCATTGGGTGCACATGGTCCTCCAGAATGGTTCGGAAGTCCTTGACAGTGACGTGCCCATCTAGCACAAGTATTGGGCCTAGGGAATGCTATGATATTGCAAGCCCAAACCATCACTAATCCACCCCATGCTTCACTCTGGGCATGCAACAGTCTGGGTGGTACTCTGCTTTGGGGCTTCCTACACTGTAACTCTCCCGGTTGTGGGAAAGACAGTGAAGGTGGACTCATCAGAAAACAATACACATTTCACATTGTCCACAGCCTGTTCATCCTTCTTGGTGATATGCTGATATTACCCTTGATACAGTGGCTCTTGATACATCACAATAACTCTGATATGTCACCCATAAAGTTGTGTACATTGCAATATTTTAAACAAAACTGTGCTACTACTAATGCTGATTAAACCTTCACACTCTGCTCTTACTGGTGGAATGTGCAATCAATGAAGATTGGCCACCAGGCTGGTCAGATTTACACTAAAATCTGCATATATACAATTTATATATATATATATATATATATATACACTGTGTGCGTGTGTGTTCGCCCATGTGTGTTTTTACATTTTTATCTTTTTTAAATACACATCAATGATTGTACATATTAAATATTCTAAAAAATAAAATAAAAAAGTTTAAAAAAACATCATGTTGTGAAACACATTTAATATTATTTACCTAATTATTTACTGACCAATCAGTGAACAGGAAAACATTATAAATTAATTCAATTACAGTCATAAGATATAAAATGTTTAAACATTAAATAAATAAGCCCTTATAATACCATGATCCACCATAACACTGGCACAATAAAAAACAGACACACAAGGTCTGACAGGAAAAGGAGAGAGAAAAAGAAACATATGGACAGCATAAAACACTATACAGGTCAGTTGACTATAAAGGTGATTTTTTTTCTCTCCAAAAATTCTTATTCCAGTCTCTGCTATCTTTCAGTTATTTTCTCTGATCTACTTCAAACCTTGTTCCACACATCTGGTAATCAATGCTATTATTCCTAAATGCAGCGGGTAAAGCATGAACCTGTAAGATCACAGGTTTCCTACGGGTGCTCCGCTTTCTCCCACAGTCCAAAGACATGCGCTATAGGTGAATTGGGTAGGCTAAATTGTCCGTAGTGTAGTGTATTTCAAATGAGTACAAAGGGCTTTTCTTATCATTAGACTGTAACTTAATCGGTACAACGTCAGGCTATTACTATTCTGTGAAAATGTAAAACATTTAATGTAATGTATCATGTACTCCATGGTTTTAACTAAGCTCATGATCAGAATATGCAGTAGAAGGCAAATATGGTAATGTTTCTGCAAACTCATACACTACGGACAATTTAGCCTACCCAATTTACCTATAGCACATGTCTTTGGACTTGTGGGGGAAACCGGAGCACCCGGAGGAAACCCACGCGAACACGGGGAGAACATGCAAACTCCACACAGAAACGCCAACTGACCCAGCCGAGGCTCGAACCAGCGACCTTCTTGCTGTGAGGCGAACGTGCTACCCACTGTGCCACCGTGCAGGTAGATAACATTTTATTGTAAATTTGTTGTGCTTTGTGGTTACTTATACTTTTATGTTTATGTATACTTACATTTTTTATTATGTATGATTATATATATATTTTTTTTTAATAAATATTTTTAGATATATATATATATTATAAGCACAAAACCAATAAAACTTTTATAAAATCTGTAAAAATGTTATATAAATGATAACAAAAAAATGTATTAATAATAAATAAAATAATTAGGCGGTTCATTCCGCTGTGGTGACCTCTGATAAATAAGGGACTAATCCGAAGGAAAATGAATTAATAAAATAATTAAAAAGACAAAAAACACACCAAAAAACAACAACAATACAATCCATCCAAACATGCACCAGATGGATTAAATAATATACACCAAAAAGTTTTACTTGGTCAAACTCAAAAGATAAAAAATGGAGTGGAAAAATAAGAGTTTTCTCATTAAAAAGCACTTCTTTAAATGTCATTCAACATCATTTTGTATTGGTTCGAGCACTTCTTAGGCATTGGTACTGATTTGCATAAGTATCATAAACAAAAACAAAAGGCACCACACCACACCCTACTTTCTAGTGGGCATGTGTCAAACATCTGATGTGTGAACTGAAAGCTCACTATCAAACAGAGTAAACTATGCAAGCATGTTGATTTAACTGCGTTCATGAAAATGTACTCACTATTTACTCACCCTCAAGTGGTTCCAAACTAGGCCTGTCACAATAATCAATATATCGACTTATCGTGCAATACTTGGAGATGACCTGAATAATTTTTGCCATTGCAATATATATATTTACAAATTCACAAATAACGCTAAAGCCATTTTACAATAACATTTACGTTCTACCTCACCGGTGTCAACGTTTATAATTGGACATTTAACTAATAGGACATTTAATAGTATATATAATAGGACATTTACCTTTTTAACATCAAGTTTTAGAATCTAAATAACTTTAAGAATGCTAAGTATCTTAAATTGTTTATGGCTATTTGCATTATTACGCTGTTATACAATCGTTATATAATCAGAGGCATAAAATGAACTTAAAATGACAATAATATTGCTTATCACAACCATTTCTGTGACAATTTATTGTAAATTAAAATTTCTTATCGTGACAGGCCTATTCCAAACCTTTACAAGTTTCTTTTTTCTGTATACATTTTGAAAAATGTTGGTAACTGGTAGACACTGACACCCACAGTAGAAAAAGAAAACATTCTTCAAAATACCTTATTTTGGGTTAAACAGAAGAAATAATCTAAAACTGGTTTGAAACAAGTGGAAAGTGAGTAACTGATGACAGAATTTTCATTTTTGGATAAACTACCCCTTTAATAAAACTCTCGATTCTTGCATTTGATTATGCACTGACTACATAACACTCCCTCAACTCTAAAGCTATTACACGGACACACAAACACACAACCAAACGAGCTGTTTGACCGGTCAAACACTGAGTAGTACACATCTGTCCAATCTACTCTCAAATCTACAAGGGCCGCTATTAGCAACCACTGAAGTGAGACAAAGGAAACAGATGAAAATAAACATCTTGGGCAAGACTTCATGCCCACGAGTGAAAAAAAATTGTCTGTGTAAGGCTATTAGAAGTTTTTTGGAACAGTAAATGTAAAGCTAGCCATACAAATTTTCAGTATTTACATAAAGAGACAACAAGATAAACAGGAAGATGAGCAAGATGACTGGCCAAGCGCATCAGATAAAACATTTTCACTAGGGATTAATTTGCTTACGGACATGCAGTAAATCCAACTATTGGCTCATTAGCCGACACAAACGCACACCTTCGAAGAAACACAAGGATTATGCTGTTTCAGCATTCCACTAAAATGCACTTGGGAAGTTAACATGAAATACTTCTGGAAAGCTGTCATGTCCTGTTGTACTCCACTTACAACCATTTTAAACAGCATTTTGCTTTTTAATAATGAAACACTGTGCATGCAGTGCTTACGAGTTCAGATTAGGTAGAGTTTAGCCAAAAATGAATATTTGCTACTGCTTTTTAACAATCTTTAAAATATCATAGATAAAAAAATGAAACAGGTTTGGAACAAGAGGGGGAATAAATTATGACAGAATATCCATTTTTAGGTGAACTATCCATATAACTGCCAAAAATTACAGCATGATGAGAACAAACACAGGACTGACACTTTCCTTTGCATGTCTGTATACATTCTAAATCTATAATCAATAAATTCTAAAACATATGAATCTATTTTGAAACAAGCAAATGGCAAATGTCGAATGCCTAAATCAATTAATGAAACAACTTTGCATGGCCCTGTTGTGGGCAAAAAACCAAGGCCCACTTGAGAAAACTGTGCACGACCTGTTACTTTCTCTAACAAAACAAGTAGTGAAGAACATCTAATCAACACCCTCAAAGAAAAGAAACAGCTACTGACGCAACTGTGAACACAAAAAAAAAAGAAGCTTTTTACAAAACTCCAATGTCCAAGCATAATATAAAACTCCCTCCCCATATAAGCTAAGATATTTACTTGGGTATTTGTTAGTAATAATGATAATACTGTTTGTTTTCCACCTTTTATGTTAACCGAAATGAGAAGTGTCAACTGATTAAAATAATTAACCAGAATGAAATGTTAATCCAGAATAAAGTGTCAAGAACTGTGCATTCAGCAAATTCCACATTCTGGGGACACATTTAAATGAATCAGAAATCAGTTTACATGTCGACTTGAATGATTATATCAGATTATTTTAATCTTGCAGTCCCCTTAGAGGTTTGCACAAGCCTCTGGCTCCACAGTTACTGCTTTAAAAGTAGACATTTCCCTGAGCATTATTGAGTAGATTGTATTAAGAGAAACATGAAAGGAAAATTCACACTGTATTGTATTGTATTGTATTGTAAATGCACGTAAACATGTTATAGATTCTATTGTGAATTAGTCATTCATATTTTTTTACTTTTTTGACCTTGTTCAAATCTCAAACAACATGTAGAACCAAATTCCGACTTTTTTTTGTTTTTTTTAACACACAAATGTACATTACATCAGAGAACTGCTATCCTAACATCGAAACCCTAATCTGGCTAGTTTGCATTTGGTACCCACAAAATTTTCCTATGTGTTTTTACAATGGAGGTTTACAATTCATGAGAAAAGAAGGTCTGTGATGAACACAGCTCAATGATTCTTAGACGTTTTGTTATGCAACACAGACTGCACATGCTCACACAGCAAACCTTACTTATGTAGTAACTTATAAACTTACAAACCATAACTGATTCAAAATGTAAGTATTGTCAGCTTATGCTTATCGCAGACCTTAATTTAGTCACGATATTAGTCTAAATTGTGTAATCGGACACTCAAAATACATTGCCGTCCCAGACACACACATTGGCAGCTGGTACATGCGCAAGTTTGTTATTTTCTTCCCAAATGTTCATAAGATATTGTGCATATATCAAGTAAACATGGTGAAAGTGAAAAAGCCAATGTTTACTCATGATTGGCCTTGATGTGAAAATGCTTATGCCAATTATTAGCCCATTTCACTGGTCTTTACGTACCTCACATGGATAAAATGTCATGTTCATTAGCTAAAAGTACCAGTTAAGTTAAATCATATGTTAATCTATTTCAGATAAATAACAATCTGATAAAATGATTTCCACAATGCAACACACAATCATGGATGGCAAATTGATGCCCTGTTCTGCTTCTCCACATCTATGCTTAATCAACCATTAATAAGGTGTAATGATTTAAAGGATTATCAAAAATTAATCAATGGTCCATTAAACTTTGGCATCCCTAGTGATAACCTCAAAGAGACATTTGTTGGCTCATTGATTTTCATCTGATTAACCATAAAATACTATGGTTAAACCATTGTTAAGGGAGCGGGACGAAAGTTACCTGGGGCGAAAGTAATAAAGAAATTATCTCAAAGCCCTGACAACACTTGATTTCCAAGTTTTAACAGCACATTCTGCATGCAACCCTTGACGGAGCTGTCAAATATCACGTGATTTCATTACTGTCTCCTGCGGTTAGGTGAGGATAGCAGTTTTCAAGTGCAGAAAGTAAATCACTGTACTGGTGCTTTTGTCCTTATTACAAGTTGTGTTTCTCTTTTCATGTTTCAGAGTAAGGATCAATCTACTGGTTATTGCTATAAAACCTCCTTAAGTTTGCATTGCCTGAAAATCAGGTATAAACGGCATGAGTTCCTGTCAGGACAAAAGCAAGTTATTTTTTTCGGACTACTAATTGCCATACAATATCTTTCACTTCCTCATTTGAGTTTCCATTTAGATGTTTTATAAAATTACTGCAAATAGCCAATAATAAATAAAATGAATTTAAAATAATTAAATTCTGTACTGTTGGGTTACTTTTGAAACATTTGACGGAAGTGAAATTTAAAATCAAAAAGTTATTTAATAGCTTTTGCAAAGATAAAGTACAAAACATGTTTGCAGTTAACATGTTAACAAGTCATAGCCAGGTATATTTAATATAAACAATAGTAATCCTTTAAATCTAGCATATATTGTTGTGTTAATTTTGATCCACCCATATGTTACTTTTGTCCCTACTGACAGGCTCAAAATTTGTTTAAAGTGAAGTTAAATTGAAGTTGTTCTACATTTTGTACAAAATACCACCTGATATTGATAGACCACACGTGAGTTAGTCACTACAGCAAAAACATATTTCTGTATAAAGTATTTTCTTTGAAAATTGGGTTTTTATGAAATATTGTTTTGTTTTTTTTTCATTTGTAATGCTTAATTTTAGTTAAAGAACGTTGATCTTTGGTAAACATGGTGCCAAATAAAAGCTGTTAAATGTAAATGATTGGAAAAGTCCTGGTTAAGTCACCACAGTCAAGTTTGTCATTTTAATCCGAAACTCGAGCTATGACATATTTTTGGGTACAAAACTTATTATCAAATATATTTAACTAAAAAAATGTTTTGCCGTCAGCGTTCGTCAAGAACCTTTCGACGCCGAACTTGCGTCGACGCGAAAGATCGAGTACGCGGAGCGATTCGCGAAACATAAAAGTAGCGAGGGTACGTTGCCATGGGCAACCGTAAAATATTCAGTTCGGCGGTGATTACACACACAAAAACAACACATTTGACCACTCGATGCCGCGCTTCCCCAATCAGAAACAGGTTGTCCAATAATAGCCAAATTGTTAGAGATAAGATTGTGGTCCAGGCAAGGAGCAAGCCGACCTCACTCGTATCATAGTGTACTCCTTTGTGCGCAGATAGAGGGGCAACCTTGCGGCCTACAACTGCAGTTCAACCTCCCTCCCAGGTGAAGAGACGGGGATGGGTGTTCACTGCGGTCCCTGCGTTACGAATCCAGGGGAAAAAACACACAGTAACATCCATTAGGCATCCGACAGAGGAGACAGAGCCTAGGAAGTGCGTACTAGCATACTAAATGAGATGCTATTCAAGAGGGAGGTCTCCCGAAAGCGCATTCAAGACTATATACAGATGTGGCGAATGTAGATAGAGCCAATAAGACGCGATAAAGTTAATAACGCGGGCTCGATTAAGGATAAGCGATTGCGCCATCTCTTACCTTCCCTCGCCTTCAGCAGCACGGTGTTGGCCACGATATTCTCAATCTCCATTGTCAGAAGAAAGATCCCATGCAGTCCCGATACATTTCACTTCTTAGGAGAAAAAAGACGAGGTCGGTCGCGCCGTTGCTGCTGGTGGTGGTGATGAGGGTGAGGATGATGATGATGATCGGTGGTGAGGATGGTTATGATCGGCGTGAGTTTGGCGTTGGCACATTTCAGGTTAATTGTATTTCTCCATATCTCGCTGTTGAACCCCCCACCTTTCCGCTCGCCGTGGACATGTACTCTCTCTCCCCCTTGTTAGCATTCAGTGCTCAGCAGTCCTTCCTGTCTCGAGCTCTCGCTTACACCGTCAGCTCTGGAGGAGGAGGGATCATCTTACAACCAGAATCAAACCCCACAGCCCCGAGCTTCAACATCATCTTTTACAACACCGACCAAACCTGTAAAAATGCACTGTGTATGATGATGACATATGTATAGGAAATGTTTTTGAAGTGCCCTTAATTAACCTGGCAGATTACAGTTCAAATCTCAATACTAAAATCTGCTGGATTCCGAACAATCATTTGTTGTGAAACTGAGCAACCACGCATTTTAACTGGTATTAGAATAGTCATTTGAAAAAGATTCACAATGACTTGCAATAATTGTATATGAAAATAGGCTAATTAAACTGTAGCTTTTACACAAATGCATCGATGGAAAGCTAATATGTTTAGTTGCTGTCTTAATATATTGTTATGTTTTATTAAATGTATTATGTGGTATAAAAGAGATACACATCTGCGGTACTTACAAAAGGGACGATGTCCACTAGGGGGCATCAGCAAATGAACATTTAAAAACTTCAAGGATCAAAACAATGTGTAATAATTTGGTTTTAACATTTTAACTGATACAGTAGAATGTATTTTTTGGGGTTCTGAACAAAAATATTGCCTGTCATGTATTTTTAGCATGATTTACAGAAAACACCCACTAAAATGCCACCCAGTGTAAAAATATTTATATAAATATAAATAAATAAAAGACTTTATTGGTCAAAATGTAGTCCAGTTTTTTTTTTTAATTCATTGTCATTTTAAATAGTTTGCCACTGTATTTCAAACCATTCACTATTATTCGTTTCTTAAATAAGGAAATTGACTTTTATGTATTTTAATATGTTGAGTATATCTCTATTATACTGACTGATGGTGAAACATTACTTCAGCCATATGTGTTGCAGACAGCAAAGCGGGACATCTCGTCTTTGACTCATAATCTGACATTTTATTATAATTTGTCCTGAACAAATGCTTTTATTGAAGAACACAGAGTTCTTCAACCATTTGGAATCATAAAATGAATCATGCCTAATTATTTTAATTTATTTACACACCTAAAAAGTCTGCAAACAAACAGCATTGCAAATTATTTGAGCAGAAGTACTAGAGGAAATAAGCAAATGTTTGAATGTTAATGTTTAAATGTTTTAACTCATTTTAGTCACACTTTAAAAGGTAGCTTAGCGTTCTCACCCTCCACTTGTTTCAAACCTGTTTTGCTGTTGAACACAAAGATAGATGTTTTAAAGAATGTTTAAAAAAAAAAAAAAAACAGTAGCCATTGACTTCCATAGTATTTTTTCCTACTATGGATATCAATGGCTACTGGTTTCCAACATTCTTTGAAATATCTTCCTTTGTTTTCTACAGAGAAAGAAAGTAAATTATTAGTATTAGTAAATTTTCATTTTGGCTGAATAATCCCTTTTAAAATATCTGTGAACATTTTAAATGTCTAGTAATACATATTTTACATGCGTAAACTTAAGAATTGTATGAAAAAAACAGTAAATGTGAACAATTTTGCACAATTTATTTATACTAAATTATGCTTTGGATACAGAGTAGGATATCAAAATATAGCACTTTTCCAAAATTCGGTATGCAAATACTTTTGTTGAGGCCTTTCACAAAATACATCAGCATTGTAAGCTATGCAAAACTTGTACTAAAGATTGGCTGCAGGCTGCATGTGAGATTTTGTTTAATGACAGATAGTCTTTGGTGTGCTCAACACAATCACCATTTTTAGAGATTATTTGCTGAAATCTGTATGATAACTGCTGTGATTTGCTGACTCATGGAGGTGATTGTGGATGACCTTAATGCAGAACAGTGTGGTGGTCGCAAGGCCTTGCATTTCCACCGCCCTTGGGGTTATTACAGCCTGCTTCACTTTTACACAAGGACACACACACACAGAGACACACACACACACACACACATTAAACACCACCTGTCTAGACTGCACACTCCGCTGTCTGATATTTAATTAATCCCTAAATAAGCTTTCTATATTAACCAATGCACAGTATTAGACCCGGAAGCTAACCTGTTTCACTGAATGTCTCTGCACTGGGATGGAAATAATTGAACCTTTGATCTGTTTAAAATTAAAATTGCGGAAAGCAAAGCTCTTCAATGAACCTCTTTAAATCAGTCAATCTTTAATGCTAACATTTAATATGAAATACATCCACATCAAAGTTGTGATAGTTTAAGAAAGTTATTCAGAATCTGAAGTGTCCTAGAATTGACACCATAAATCAAAACAGATGTATAAAAGCACACTGCAGTGTTTATATTCAGGGCAGGATTTTGATAACGCCCCAAACTGTGGCTTTGGTTATCAAAAAAGCACATTTTCTCATAGCAGCGATTCTTTAAAGATGGACAAAAAGTATTCTTCTGACTGATCTGAATCACCCTGCACCCCAGAAGTATTCGTCTAATACAGATTAAGTCATTTTCTGTGCTTTTGACACATCTGCAGTTTAGATAAATGTGACCACAAGTAATATGCAGGTTATGTGGCATCACAAACTTGGCTTTTCACAACTTTATCACAGGACTTTTATTTTAAAATTCTAGCTTTGCCTTTGTCAAATGGGTGTGGTAGCCTACTAAAAACTACTCCTCAGTTATTACAGTGGTAGAGACGGTTCACATGATACATTTCGGAGGTAGTAAGTGTTCATGATACATGCACATCTGAAGATCATCTTATAATCTCATAATTACAATGCCATGTAATTATGAGAAATATAATATTTTTTAATAAGCCATACTGCTACGACTGAGAGTTTTACTTCTAAATTTGTCGTCAGGGGAAATCATACGGATGAATAAAAATAGAAGTATGCATAATATATGTATTTGTTTTCACTGAATAGACATGACGGTCATTCTAAATATTCTTGATTTTATAAGTTGTGTCATTGTCAACACTGCGGCTCTTTGTCGCTTTGGCGGAACCTTTATTTTGAAAAACCGTGTTATGACATAATTCATTTAGCCGGAAGTGACTCTCGAATCTTTATTTGCTGAGGAGCGCTCGTCCCGTTATTCGCTGTAATTATTATTATCAATAATTATTTTGTTTGTTCGAATAAGCAAATTACTAATTTTGCCGAAATGGGCAAAGCCCCGCGTGGCGTTGCCTGTCAATCTGTAGAAATGTCATAAACATGGTGTGAAAGGAAAGAGCGAGTTTTCCAGTCGGTGGGCGATTTTTTTCTCTATCATTAATAATCACCGGGAGGAATTTCTCTCGTTTTTTTTCAAACGCAAGTATGTCTGGAAAACACTTCAACGTGCACGAAGTGGGATGTTGCATCAAATACTTTATATTTGGATTTAATATTATATTTTGGGTGAGTTTCCGACATTGTGTGTTTGTGTGCGTGTGTAATCTTACGTTTTATCGCCTGAGATTTGCATTAAACCAACCTCTGGGTGTCTGACACACACTGGCTGTGCCTCAAACCCCACTGAGTTGCCTACCTAGACAGCACCGTCGAACATTTCAAATGCCAGATACTGTTGAACGTACTACATTTACTTGATAGTGTCCAAATTGTTTTTGTAGGGTTATGCTATGCTACAAAAATATACAAATATGTTTACCGTTCCAAAAATAGCCTGCATTGCCCAGATTTTGCGCTGTTAACTTTATATGCGAGTTTATAAAGTCTAGAAATGCTTTTTGAACATTTACTCATCTTATGCCCTTCATCTTTGAATAATTTCAAATCCAGAAATGTTCAAATGCTCTTAATCTAACCAGAAATCCTATTAAAACTTCCCAAATACACATATGTTGCACTGTAGGGTTATGTTATGCTACAAAAGTATTTTAAACGTTCAAAAAATATCCTGCATTGCCCAGATTTTGAACAGTTAACGTCACAAACGAGTTTATAATGCCAATCTAATCAGAAATGCTATTAAAACATCCCAAATACACATATGCTGCTAAAAAATACGGTTTAAATATTTTGATACATGAGCCTGATGGCCAAAAGTACCAACAGCTGTTTCAACCATGTTGTCTACTCAGGCAGCTAACTAGGTTTTGAGATGCAACCTATCCCAGCAAGCATTTTTTGTTTTTAAAAGATGTCTAATGGATGTCTAAACATAGTCGTCTTGGCTAAAACAAGGCAAAATTTGGGCTGTCAGTGAAAATCTAATAGACATCTAAGAATAGGCCAAAACTAGACTAGTCGTCAAATAAACAGAAATGAATGACTACACATATAAAGTCTGTCTATTTGGCCTATTCTTAGATGTCTATTAGATTTTCACTGACAGCCCAAGTTTAGCCTTGTTTTAGCCAAGCTGTCTACGTTTAGATATGTATTAGACGTTTATTAAACACAAAATTGTTTGCTGGGATGTGACAGGTGGTTTTTGTCTTGTCTGTATTAGAGGGCAACTTAAAAATATTTATATATATTTAAAAAAATCAGTATGACGACATAATAAATCAATATATGAAAGTTAAATGTAATGTTGTTTTAAATATTGCTGATGTAGTCTTTATCTGTCAAACGATTATACACCCTTTAGCTGCTCGGGGTGGCGTTCCTGTCTGTGGCTCTGTGGGCCTGGAGTGAGAAGGTTAGTGAAGACTGTCTTCATGAGTGAAACCTTCATCTCATCAAAGTAAACACAAGTTATTAATCTCATCTGTTGTCATTTCCATCAGGGAGTTCTCTCCAACATATCCTCCATCACAGACCTGGGCGGCTTTGACCCGGTGTGGCTGTTTCTTGTGGTCGGTGGAGTGATGTTCGTCCTCGGCTTCGCAGGGTGCATCGGAGCTCTGAGAGAAAACTCCTTTCTTCTTAAGTTTGTATGTCATTTTTTAAAATCAATATGTTTTCCAATATATTATGTTATGCTTATAGGAAAAGCATGAGTGTACAAAGTTTTACGGCTGCTTATGTTACTGGCTGTGGTTTGGCATGAATGCCTTGAACTTGTCATGACACTTGGCGCATATCTAGTTATTTTTATCTTAACTACTGTGCACGAGAAATGTTCTATACATAACACAGCTTCTGTGTTTTGCAGTGTGCACTCAAACTCTGTTGTGATTGCTCTGTTAATGCAGTGTGAACAAGACCGTAGTCTGGTTTGACAGAGATATGTAAGCAAACACCAAAGACATATAAACAGTTCAAAAACAGGACACTATGTTACAAGACGCAGCCCAAAAATGGACAGCATAACTGTTTACGGCATGGTAGAAAGGAAACCGTTTTCTCCACTACAGTGTTAATTCATTAGGATACCACAAGAAGACATTATCCGAGCATATCGAAATACCAAGCCACATTAGTTTTAATTTGCACTGCTCCTGGCAGAATGCATTGGACATTATGGAAATGAGCTGCTGGATCAGTGTTCCTTAATTTGCACATTGTCAGTAAAATCCTCTCTCATTAAAGAAACACTGCACTTTTTTGGAAATAGGCCCTTTTTACAACTCCCCTAATGTTAAACCGTTGAGTTTTACCATTTTTTAAATTCTATCAGCCAAACTCCGGGTGTTGCAGGGGCACTTTTAGCTTAGCTTAGCATAAATCATTGAATCTGATTAGACCATTAGCATCTCACTCAGAAACAATCAAAAAAGGGTTTAGATCATTTTCATATTTAAAGCTTGTCTCTTCTGTAGTTACATCATGTACTAAGACCAACTGAAAATGAAAGGTTGCTATGGCTAGGAACTATACTCTTAAGTACGGAAGCAAAATTACTTAATAATTACGCTGGAATGAGACTAGTTCCTAGGCATATAATTTCTTGGAAAATAGCAACTTTTCAATTTCTGTTGGTCTTAGTATACAATGCAACTACAGATAAGTCAAGCTTTAAATAGGATTTGTTTTTTTTAAACTTTTTGTAAAATATGTTTTTGAGTGAGATGCTAATGGTCTAATCCGATTCAATGATTTATGCTAAGCTAAGCTAAAATTGCTTCCGCCAGACCCGGAGATCGACTGAATGGATTAAAAATGGTAAAACTCAACTGTTTAAGGGGAGTTGTAAAATGAGCCTATTTAACCCAAAATGTGAAGTGCATTTAACTCTTCCATGGAACCTCAATGTCATACTAACATGTCCTGTTTTTTAAAATCTGGCTGTTGATTCCTAACCTGAATGTTTGAGAAATAATACCAATACAATTCTTCCTTGTAATCGCTGTAAATGGTACACTAATCTAAAAAGTGTCCAGACAATTGTGAACAGAGACTGCAGGTGTGCTTTTGAATAATAATAATAACGCACATAAAAATCAAACCACATAAAAGGGTTTCTTTAAGATGAAGTGTAATCTCAATTTAATATGCAATCCATTTAATAATAATAATGATAATAATAATAATAATAATAATAATAATAAATACATACTTTCAAAATGTTGCCAAGTTTGAATAGTTTGGTTTATTTGACAATAATCTGTTTACTAAGACTGACAGAAAATATAAAGTTTTCTAGGTTGATATGACTAGGAAATATACTCTCATGTACAGCAGCCAAATTCCTTGATTATTACTCCAGAATGAGAGTATAGTTCCTAGGTGTACAGGCCTAGAAATTGGCAAATTTTACATCTCTCTTGGCCTTAGTACATGATGTAACCACAGAAGAGTCAAGCTTTAAATAGGAAAATTATCTTAAGTCTTTTATTGAAATTTTTGAGTGAGATGCTAATGGTCTAATCCGATTTAATGATTTATGCTAAGCTAAGCTAAAATTGCTCCCGCCATTCCTGGAGATCAACTAAATGGATTGATAATGGTAACTGTTTAACTCTAGGTGAGTTGTAAAATGAGCCTATTTACCCCTAAAAAAGTGAAGTGCGTTATACTCTTCCATTGAATCACAATCTCATACTAACGTGCTCTATTTTTTTAAATCTGGCCCTTGATTCCTAACCTGAATGTTTGAGAAATAATACCTATACAATTCTTCCTTCTCTGTAAATGGTCCAGACAAATGTGAACAGAGTCGGCAGGTGTGCCTTTGAATGGCTGGATATGAGTATCTGCGTCGAGAGGTGGGATTGACTGGCTTTGAAAGTGTGTGAACTTCCTCTCACACATATTCTGGTGGTCTGTGTTTGCTGCTTTGTGGGAATGTCAAGAACGGTGTTGCGAAAGAGCCGTACAAGAGGCCCATTTCCTCTATAGGGTAACAGAGGCTTCTTAAAACATCTGGAAACAGCTGTGATGTCACCCTGGAAGTATTCATTGTGGTCGCAGTGACAAATCATCACTCACTACACTTCGTATAAGACATTTTGTGTGCAAACGGAGATAAACGTTGTGAAAATATGTGACTGTTTTGAGACAGGAACTACGTCATGTCTAAAAAATGTAAATTTCTTTGTAAATGCGCCAAGGGATTTTGGCAGGGATAGAAACCCCAAGCCAGAGAACATTAGCTTAAACTGTTGTGGGGATTCAACACATTCTTGATTCGCTGGATATCCTCAGGGCAGAATGATGTTATCCATCATGAGTTGTGTAACCTGAACTCCGCTGTCCTCTTTCACAGTTTTCCGTTTTTCTGGGAATCATTTTTTTCCTGGAGTTGACGGCGGGAGTCTTGGCATTTGTCTTTAAGGACTGGATTAAAGACCAGCTCAAGTTCTTCATCAACAACAACATCAGAGCATACAGAGACGACATTGACCTACAGAATCTCATCGATTTCACACAAGATTATGTAAGAACGCACATAAAAATCAAACCACAGAAAGGGTTTTCTTTAAGGTGAAGTGGAACCTTAATTTAATATGCATTCAGAATAATAATAAATTAGCACTTTCAAAATGTTGAAAGTGCTATGCTCAAAAAGTTTGAGTAGTTCGGTTTATTTGACAATAATCTGATTAGTTATATTGTATTAACTATTATTAGTACTATTACTTCTAATCGTTATTATTACAAAGTACGTAATGTAATATTATGTATGTTAAATGTATTAATAAATTTATATACAGTTAATGTGTAAATAATTTATGTACAGTGGGGGAAATAAGTATTGAACACGTCACCATTTTTCTCAGATAACATATTTCAAATATTACATAACATATTATAACAAATTTTCACCAGATGTTGGTGACAACCAAAAAAATCTTTATATGCAAAGAAAACAAATCTAATTAGTTTACAAATGAAGTTATGAATAATAAAATGAAATGTCACAGAAAAAAAGTATTGAACACATGAAGAAAGGGAGGTGTAGAAAGGCAGTGAAAGCCCAGACAGCAGATCAAATCTCTCAGTAGTTCTTCAGCAACCCTCTGCCCTTTGTCATTGTAAATTAATATCAGCTGCTTCAATGCAACATCTACATTATCAGGATGATGAAGATGAAACCAGGGTGGACATTTCAGCAGGACAATGATCCAAAACACAGCCAAGGAAACTCCCAAATGCTTTCAGAGAAAGAAAATCAAGTTGTACAATGGCCCAGCCAATCACCTGACTTAAATCCAATAGAAAATATAAAATAAAGATCAGTTTGGATTGACGAAACCCACAGAACCATCAAGAGTTTTACACTCTGTTGAAGTCTGTAAAAAAAAATCACACCTGAGCAGTGCGTGTGACTTCATTCTCCACATACTCTGTTTAATACATTATTATAATTAAAGAAACTAGGCTATTATTATTATAATAATAACCTGAGCTGACATGACCTATTAATTTACAATTGACAAACATAAATCAATAGGGTAACAAATAATTAAAGCTATTAACTACTGTGACATTATTGTAAAGTGTTACTTGATTAGCAATATAGCAAGCGAGATACAATCTGCTCAAATCTGTAATTGCTTTTAGCTATTGGTTGATTCACATGTGAATATTCAACACACGTTTGTTCCTGCAGTGGGAGTGTTGTGGAGCTTTTGGACCTGAAGACTGGAATCTGAACATTTACTTCAATTGTACTGACACTAATCTGAGCAGAGAGAAGTGTGGGGTTCCCTTTTCCTGCTGCACCAAGGACCCCGCTGTGAGTAAACACCATTAACTCGCATGAAGGACACACAAACACATCCTTTAGTCATCTCACCACCTAGAATGTGTCATTGTCTCCTTCCAGAAGACCTGGGAACATAAACAGGAAGTGATGTAGATCCATTGCAGACAGAGCAGAGTCATAAACAAAACAACAGCGCTCACTCAGTATATTATAGTGCTCAGATTTAATGTGGAATGTTAAGTTGAAAGTTTTCCAGAGGATTAAATATAAACTTTCTTTTCTCTTCTCAAAGGAGGATGTGATAAACACACAGTGTGGATATGACATTCGAGGGAAGGGCGTAAGTATGCTTTTGTCAAACAAATAATAAATAAATTAATAATATTCACCACAAAGTCACTCATCCTTTATTCATACTTCTAACACAACAAACTGGCCACAGTTTTTCCATTTTATTAAACTAAGGCTGTCAAGATCCAAAATGCCACAAAAATATACACAAAGAAAATGGATTCATATGGATTCAGTTTATATGCACTAGGGCTGTGTGATTTGGGGAAAATATCTAACTGTGATATTTATTTATTTTTTAAACAGAGATTGCGATTTCGATTAAATTTTGTAGTGAAGCTTCAGCTCAATATTCTGTATCGTAACTTCTTACTGCTAAAATGCAGTGAGTGTTAGTTAAAAAAAGGAACTGAAAAGATATTAACTAACTCCAACTTTTATTCAAATTAGTTTTTAAATATTCAGAAATTAAACACTCATTTTTCTCTAGAGCAAACAGTAGTGACTTATGACGTTAGTTATCTCCTGGCGTCTTTGTGATGTTTTTTCATATGGTGTAACAGCTGCAAACAACTCTGAAATTGTCAATGTCAAATTTATTTATATAGCACTATTAAACACAACCAGAGGTTGACCAATGTGTTGCACAATACACATCACAACAAAGAAAAATATTAAATTATAGCTAAAATGGACAATTTTCATTGATAAAATGCCATATCAAAGAGGTAAGTTTTCAACCTAGATTTTTAAACAGACAGAGATGAAACAGATCTAATACAGAGGGGCAGAGCATTCCACAACCTAGGACCAGCTACTGCGAAGGCACGGTCACCTCTGCATTTCAGCCTCGACTTAGGGATACATAACAATCTCTGGTTAGATGACCGAAGAGACCGACCAGGCTGATGCTCAATCAACATGTCTGACAGATAAGAAGGTGCCAGGCCATTTAGAGATTTAAAAACCAAGAGAAGAATTTTAGAAGTGACTCGATAGTGCACAGGCAACCAGTGCAAAAAGCGTAAAACTGGTGTAATGTGGTCATTGTGGAAATTGTACTTTGCTGTTGCTAGCTACTAGATTGAGTGACTTTTTAGCAAGACACTCCTCATATAGCCGCCTGTGGTGCTTTTTTAGGTGCTAGTTGTTGTATTTCCTTGTGCTGTGGCAACAATTCTGCGACAGCTCTTACGAATGACCTGATTTTGTTCGATGTCTGTGACTTTGAAACCAAAATATTCCCATATTACCGACATGCTGCTTTTCTTTGATATGAATTTGTCTATTAATGCTTCTGAAGCAGCAGACGCCATCATTCCACTTGTCCACGCTTTCCTGTTTGTTTGTTTTAATGTGGGCATTCTGCATCGTTCTGTTGCGCAATTCTGATTGGGCAGAACGAAAGTGTGCTCACTCAATTGGCTAGTAAGGCTGTCACACACAGACAGCAGTCACGCATTTGCTCTGGGTAGGGGAAATTATATAATACATATATATATATATCATATCGCAGCCTCTTGCGATTAGCTAATCGCAACGTTTCAAATCGCAATTGCGATTCGATTTCGATTAATCGCACAGCCCTAGTATGCACTGTATTTTTTATTTTATTGTGCTTTCTAATGCAGCACGATAGCTTAATGTTAGTAGAATTATTGGTAATCCTTTCTATGGATGCATATTTTACTGATTTAAAAAAATAATAGTGTTTATATGATTCAATTTTCAGTTGCCAGTAGCTAGTGTTTCATCTTTTCTTTCTGGTTATTTAAGCTTTTTGAACCTTGACCTCTTCGACAACTTTTAATGGAAATTTTTGTCTATAGCAATAATTTTTATAATAGCAATAAAAAATTATTGCTATAAACAAAAATTTCCATTAAAAGTTGTTATGCATGCAAGGATAATGATAAAGTAGTTCCAGGCAGGTTTTGACCACATTCCATATAAAACAGAATAATATTCAATATGAAATATAAAAGTACATAAGTCATCATCATTGTCATATCACTACATTGAATTGGTTTTACAGACTACAAATGTCATAAATCAAAGAAAAATTTTATTCACGTCACCTCATACTTCAGTTTATCATCAAATTGTGACCAATCAAATGCTCTCTAGTATCTGAAATGACCCGCCCCCTTCAAGATGCTTCTCATTTGATGCGCTTGAGCTCAACCACTCTCACTGGCAGAGCGGTGATAAAACAAGATGCTATTGGCTGTTTTTTTTAAAAGGGGAGGAGCTACTCTGTCCCACCCTCTCTTCAAGTTTTGCTTGAGATTACGTCAAACATAGAATAAAAATGCACATTTCAAAGTACTTCAGGTGACCTTTAAGGGTTCACACAGTATGTGTTTTTCCTTTCCACGTTTTCCACTGCATTTTTTTAGACGCCGTGTCAAGTTCAAAGATCTTCAACTTTCACAAGCAGCACAGAAAGGAACTGTCAGTTCCATAGCTGTGGACTAATCAGAAGGGGCAACTGTTGCTAGTTTCTACTTAGTGGCTGTGTCCAGATACCCTCGTGCTTTATGCTTTGCTTTTTTTCAAACCATTGTGTCTCAAATTTTTAGAAACAAAACACGTTCAGTGAATGAGCCCTAAGGAAGTAGTTAGACAAATGTGTTGGTACCACCAACATTTGATCACTGTCAAGCCTCTCTCACCATAAAACACATTTTATAAGAATGTGAAATTTTAAAAACGTCTAGACAAGATTTTTATACTTTGATGAATCCTTTTAAAAATGTGTCCCCAGGATGAATTTTAAGTTATTATTTTTTTTTTTTAACTGAAAAATCATATCTAAAGATTTTAATGTAAAGCTTTGTCATTCATTTTTATTTATTTATTTATAAATAATTAGTTATAATAATATTTGTATAATTTCTTCTTCTTTTTTATTATTATGTAATATGTTAAATTGTAAAAATATATTGATTGATTACATAATATATTGTTATATCTATATTGATCTTGTCATGAAATAGCCATGAGTTGCTGATGTGGCAATAATAATAAACAAAATAAACAAACTTAAACGGAAAAATATCTTGAAATACAATTCTGAACAGTGTCCTTACAGGTGTTGTAGCTAAAGTAAAATCATAATAATTGACTCTGGTCTATTGATTTATTAGCTTCAGGTCATGGCCACATTTATTTTTATAATAATTCAACGGCCCGTCGTCAATTATTCATTACTAAAGATCACCTTTTATTATTGCATGGTTCATAGAAAGTTTTACCAAATTATTTTGCATGTATTTAAATAGTTTTTGGCTAATGTGTATTTTTTTTATGTGTGAAGGACATCGAACACAAGACATTTATACACACGAAAGGCTGTGTGCCGCAGTTCGAGAAATGGCTACAGGAGAATCTAACCGTAGTTGCCGGAATCTTCATAGGAATTGCACTTCTGCAGGTGAATAAAGAGTGACAGTCACAGAAATACACGGGCATTTACATGTATGTTACATTTAGTTTATATCTCACTGGAAACAGCAGTCAGTTATGAAGTGAATGGGTCATTTATTTCCTAGGGAAACAGATGACGTTCACAGAATAATCATTTGCAGAATTCACTCACCTTGAACGTAACGCCTTGCAAGTGTATAAAGATATAATGACATTTTACATAATTACAGATAATTTTTTTTTATTATTATTATATTTATTCTATATTTTACTTTATTTCTGTTTAGTAAAAATAAAATATTTTTGTACAATATGACATAATACAATATAATAACAAGCTTTATATTGATGATATTAAAAAGTCATGCTTGATCAGCATATGAAAATTATTTCTAAAGGATCACGTGACAAATTCAACAGGAGAACAATAACATTTTTAAGTTGTGTCAAAATATGTCCCAATACTGCCTTATTTATAGTTCTGATTTTAAAAAATGGATCCTTGGATTTGATACTGCATATCGATGTAAATATTGTAGTTCATGCAATGCCATGTAATTTATCTCCAACTTCGTGTAAGTGCTCTTTCATTTCACCAACTGTCCTTCAAATTTACAGCCTGAACATGATCTGCCAGCCGTGGTTATTTTATTGATTTACAGGCAGCTGTATTCTCTTTGGACATTTGAACACTTCTGAAAGGCATTAAGATTTGATTTAATAAAGTTACCTAATAAAGTGCTTTGCTGTGTAATGCATAGTGTTGCCCTGCAGGCATTAACTCATCCTCTGCTTTTAGATATTCGGGATCTGTCTGGCACAGAATCTACTGAGTGACATTGAGGCGGTCAGGGAGAGCTGGTAAGAAACATCATTAATTGAAGTCTTGATCACACTATAATGTAAGGATGGGAAACACTGGAAAAAAAGGAAAGATCAAAAACTAGCAATAAACTGACAAATATAGTTATATAATCGCTATAAAAAGGTTATATAAAAAGGATTCCGTTTACTAGAGCTGTGGCAAAACCCCCCCCCAAAAACGATTGTCCGTTGATTCTAAGATTTTCAAAATGCATTGCTATTCTGTTTTGAATTGATCCTGAGTTTAGCCTTTAACAGCAAATGGTGCTCTAAAGTAGTTTTAAACAGCAGATGGTGGTCTAGAGTAGTTTTTAACCACAGATGGCGCTCTAGACTAGTTTGTAACAGTAGATTGGGCTCTAGACTAGTTTTTTAAACAGCAGATGGCGCTCTAGACTAGTTT
>CAIGQV010016298.1:1085424-1104317 GCA_903798115.1 Danio jaintianensis | reverse complement strand
CTTTAGACTAGTTTGTAACAGCAGATTGGGCTCCAGACTAGTTTTAAACAGAAGATGGCGCTCTATAGTAGTTTTTAACAGCAGATTGGGCTCCAGACTAGTTAATAACAGCAGATCTGGCTCCAGACTAGTTTTTAACAGCAGATCAGGCTCCAGACAAGTTTTTAACCGCAGATGGCGCTCTAGAGTAGTTTTAAACAGCAGATGGCACTCTAGACTAGTTTATAACAGCAGATGGCGCTCTAGACTAGTTTTTAACAGCAGATGGCACTCTAGATTAGTTTTTAACAATAGAATGGCACTGTATGCTTTACCAACAGCCATACTCTGCTTGCATTAACTTCCATATAAATACCACCTGTACCTAAAATAATTAATTAAAAAAATAATAAATAATAAATTTAGGAAAGGTTTACATAAATGACAAGGGTGTGAGTGTTCATAGTGAGCAGCGTTTACATTTATCATGTGACATAAAAGCCAACTTGCATGACTTGGTCGATTGCACAAAGCGCTCTTCCTTGTAAGCGTACTTATTTAATTAAAAACTATTAAAAACTAGCATACAGCGCCATCTCCTGTCAAAAACTAGCTCAGATTCGATTCAAGACAGAATAGAGATGCATTTTAAAAAGATCAGATTCCATGCTGTTTATAATGACCAAAACGAGTCCAGTTTGAAGGAACGTAGCTTTAGAGCATTAGGCCATTTAATTAAACCCATCCATGTAGATTGATAGCTAAAATATGTTTAGCTCAATGCAGTCTCGGTCTGCACTGAGAGAAATCTGATCTCCTTATTCTGTCAGTTTGATGCTAATGTGCAGGTAGAGATTGTCTCATCATGCTAACATTGCTATTTCTCTTCTTTTTTTTTGTTTTTTTTCATCCTCCAGTTTGTTCACCTGAAGCCGTTCTGCAGCCAGAGCCTCCATCTCTGTCACTCAGCAACAGGGTTGGCACATTGTCATCACAGTATCCTAGCAACCAGAGAGAGATTCTATTCACGTACACCGCCTTTATTACAGCGTACAGCGACATCTTCACGTTTTCATGATAATGGAAACTAAATCCAACCAGTGTTAGCATACCGAATCTACGTACAACTCATTTCTGTTCTTATAACAAGAAACTGACCACTTGCATTATGTCTATTCTTTAAGTGCCCCTATTATGCTATTATTAAAGGTTGCTAACTTCAAATATGTTTACATTCATCCAATTTTCTATAGAATCTACGTTGCAGCAGTACCTCTTTTCTTAAAGTGTATATATTACTATTAATTTAAGGGTGCGGTTTCTCTAAACCCCTCCTCTCCGAGTGCCTGCTCTGCTCTTATTGGTCAGATGACCCAGTCTGTGATTGCTCTACCGCCTACAGCACATTAGTTACATTTTTAGCTACAGTGGTTTTCTCAGCATTTATAAAACAATGAACAGTAAACATTTAAACCTGGAAGTCATTCGTTTGTAAGTGCATACAAAATGGATTTGTTTTCACAGTGCAAAAAATAGCATCTTCCCAACATGTCAGCCACATTTACCAAACGCTTCCAGGCCTCTGCTACTACTAGAGTGTTTAAAGGTCAAAGAAGACATTGTTTGCGAACAGATAATGAAAACTATAGGCTGACATGTTACCAACCGAAGTTTGTGTGGGAAGTAATGCTGGAATTACTGACAACTCATTTCGGGGAGTTCAGAAACAGTCATTTTATTTTGGAACTGCATTTATCACGCACTTTCATTTTTTTCATCGCATTTTATATGTATTTGTAGTATTATTTACTCCAAAATATATTTATTGGCTTTTTGTTTGAACTCCAGAACTAAAACATAGGGGGAAATTACAAACTTATTCTGAAACACTGAAACAACAGGAATCAAACAAACCAATAAAATGTGTATATATATGAGCAATATCACACTCGTAGCAGTGCGATATGGCTGTATATCGACACTGGTGGGAGGCGTTCGTTGGCTCAAGGCCACAGGCAGAGTGCCTTAGTGTCCCACCAGTGACGATATACAGCCACATCGCACTGCTACGAGTGTGATATTGCGTTTATACAACAGTTCAACGGCATAATCGTGTATATAAAAAAGAAAATCAAACACGGAGAGTCTACAAAACCTTTTGTACGAGGAACTACTTTCTTCCGCTATTCCTTAACATCTGCAGCTGGCGTCAGAACAGCAGGAACCGTTGCTACTTCACAAACGTCACTTTAGAGCTAGTATTTGAATGATTCTCTAGCGTAATGTCTAAAGTGATGACAAAACAGGTGATTTTGCCCACATTTTAAGATTATAAGGCTGAACGGCATGAAATGTTTGCTCTGCTCAGTATGACAGGCTTATGGCTGCCGACTCGCTGAATCGCCGAAATTATGAAGATTTAAAATAGGCACTATCCTTATAAATAAACTGCATAGTTGCAATCTAAATAGCTACATTCTTACCTAAAAAAAAGCCTCAAAAGTACATTATGTTGTCCAACAGCTGCAATATTTGTCAAACTGTAGTGAGTTTATTCATCTGCTGTCACTCTATGTGGGCGGAGTAATACACAAGGGTGAAGAGGCTGTACAAATACTGTTATTATAGAATATCGCACGGCTATCAGCCAATCAGATTTGAGAACCAGACAGAACTGTTGTATAAATATATATATATATTAAAGTTTTCAATGTGTTATATTGTCTTTTAATGCTTAACCAAGGTTGTTCTGCTGGAATACAAGATATCTGAACATTGTAACCAATATTAAAAATGTTTTGACAGCTTAAGAATCCCACAATGTTGCACCCTTTGATCATTTTATATTCAATAACCACTGTATCATACACTACATGAAATGTAATATAGGAAAAGCATAATAGGGGCACTTTAACTATTGGTCTATGTACATGCATCAGATAAACATTTGATACAATGAGCATTGCATTTGTAAGCTAAAATTAGTGCAAACATTCGTAGAAATCTGCTTTCAGATGTATGGATCACACTTCAATTGGGCAGAAGATGCAATTATTGAATTACCAGAAGTGTTTCCATATGTTTGTAGAAATAAAAGAAATAAGTTGAGTATTTGTAGGTTATTAGTAGACTGAATGAATCGGTGCACTTTTTTTCCCCTCACATTTTCTGCACTGTTTGTGAAGACAAATAATGTAATTGTGCAGAATGGATAAATATGAGAAAATGTATTCGTCAGTGCTAAGAGTACTATAGTTCTGTTGATAGCTAAAAACATGATGACATTAGGCAGAATATTTATTCTTCCGGGGGATGTGTAGAATTTTGTGAATGACTAGCATTCTGTAGAAATCAGCTTCGATTTCTGCAATTCTGCAGGTGTAGATTCTGTTTTGTTCGCCTGCAGATTGTGCTAAATGAAGAGTTAACGTTTGAATCGCATTGTGACTCACAAATGTACATAATTCATCGAGACCTGTTTATTTTCTTCACATTGTCAGATTGTGTGTGTGTATATTACCTGTTTAATGGATTTTATAAAACACAGTCGCTTTTGAAACTAAAGGGAAATTCTGCATGCTTAACACAACATTTTCCCAGCGTGTTCAGCTATATGAAGATATTTTTGTGAATCGCTGTGTTTATCTGTACTGGATTTGGAAATGATAGCCTGTGTAAGTAACAGTGCGACTAGAATGTTTTAAAAACATTAGCACTGGGATCGAGACTGTCAGATTCTGGTGAGGTTTTAACTGACCAAACTGGGTATATGGGCGAATCTCATAACAATTTCAAGTCATGTTTCAGTCTGCAAAAAAGTGAAAAATAAGATTTTTATTTTTTTTTGTAACATTGCAATTTTTGTCGCAAGTTAATTCGCTGAAAAAAAAGTTTGTTTTGGTAATCTTTAATCAAATCTGGCTATTTGTGTTTAGAGTTGTGGCAATTCTCTGTTGACGTCAATTTGACTCTTCAGCCACAATATTCTTAACCTAAATGGAATGATGCGCAAAAAGAAAGCCCCGGCTCCGACTCAATATTCAGTTTCAGTTAAAAGTACGTCAACACACTGAAATATAAGAAATAAGTGATTTGTCCACACAGACTTTAAGAACTTTTTCACTTCTATCCCTCAGTAATGTAATCCAAACTTGTTATACATTTATTTTAATATTGTTTTATTAATCTGATGTACTCAAAAAATATTTATATGGGGCTATGCGCTGTTCTCTTTAAATTTTATAACTAATGAAATGTATAATTTTCAGTACACCGAGAATCATTGAGATTAAAGGTCACATGAACTGGAAGCTGTGACCGTTTTTTTTCCTGTATTGTGAAATGGACTATTAAATGAGAAAACAGTGGGCGTGGCTTGATTGGATGTAGTAAAGTAGGCATTTCATTCAGAAAGATGGAGAAAAGGGTTTGGGGAGAGTTATTACAACCTAACAGACACCTCCGCCTCACCATGTCTGTTTGTTGTCAAAACTGACCGTTAGAGGGGCGTGGTTAAGTATGTTAGCCACGCCCAATACCCCAGACAGACATAATCTGAGAATTTAACTGAAAACAAACATGAAGTGGATTTTCAGATTTTAATTAAAGATTACAAGGACAAACCATTTTTCTTTTCTTAATGACATGCACAGATGAATTGTTCACCACAAAACTACATTTGGGAGATGTTGTTATGAGATTCACCTGTATATATATGATACTGATGAAACGTTTCTGAAATCAGGGTGCCAGGAAGATGACGAGAATGTTTTACTTTGATTGTGAAATGAATCTGAGGCCTGTTGATGGTTTTTGTGACTTTTGTAAAAGCAGGGTTTGTGAGATTTATTTGAAACATGAGCTAATTTGACGGATCCACGTGGTTGTGATAACGCCTCACTGTACACTTTCCCCATGTGTGTAACCCTTAATATTTAACGATTATGTTTGTTTTGAGTTTATTAAAGATTGTGGACGGTCTTTGTGAAAGGTTAGACTGCATCTGAACTGGTTTTCAGGGGGGTTTGCAGTATGTGCACATGCATTAAAACTCTACAGCAGAAGATTTAGTATTATATAGGTCTAAAATAATCTCACTTTTGGTTAGCACTTATAATTTAGTATAAAATATAACCCAGTGTCGGGCTATAAAATAACTTCAGCTTTTGGTAGACTGAAAAATGAAGGATGTTAATAAAGATGTTGGATTTTCTCAAAAATAAAAAGCTAATGAGATTGTAATATTGACATTTAAAAATGGAAACAGTGTTGCAGCTTGTACACATAATCATATTTTTATTACTATAGAGCGTTGTTCTGAGTAAATATAATGGCATACTTCAATGGCTTTAATTGAAGAAAATGAGTTTAAGCTGGATACGGATGTCTCATGTTTGGACGGAACTGTTTTGTTTTTTTTATTTCTAATTTTCTCATGTTTCTGTGTAATTTCTCATTTTACATTATGTTATTTAACAGATAACTGATGTAATAAACCATTTATACTGTTTCCCAATATGGTGGTATTAGAAACAATACGTTTTGTATGTTTTTATGTGTGGCAAGCCTGTGTGTGAATCTTCAAAATCAACTTAATACCATTCAAGTGTTATTAATTTTCTCTCAATTTAATTATCATCAACCTGCTGTTTATGTAATGGTCACATGCCAGTTTATGAAACTATTTACAGCACATGAAACTGAAACTTTTGCTCAAGATAACTTAAAGGGCATCTATTTGACCCTTTTTCAAGATTTAAGATACGTATTTTGTGTCTCCAGATTCATAATGTGTCTGTAAAGTTTCAGCTCTAAATACCCATCAGATTATTTATTATACCTTTCTGAATGTGAAACATTTGAGCTGTTAGGACATTGTAGCTGTTTTTGTTGCCTGTGCCTTTAATGGAAGGTAATTCATAGGTGCCCTTTAAAGGCACAGTTTGCCCAAATATGAAAATGTACTCCCTATTTACTCACCCTCAAGTTCTTCCAAACGTCTTTCTTCTGTTGAACACAAAAGAAGATATTTTTAAGAAAGCTGAAAGCCATTGACTTCCATAGTAGGAGATACAGATACCATGAAAGTCAACGGTTACATGTTTTCAGCTTTCTCAAAATATCTTTTGTGTCAAAAAAATGACAAGTAAAGGGTACGTAAATAATGACAAGAGTTTCAATTTTGAAGTGAAGTGAAGTGAAGTGAAGTGTAGTGTGGCCAAGTATGGTGTCCCATACTTGGAATTTGTGCTCTGCATTTAACCCATCCAAGTGCACACACACAGTTAGTGAACACACACATACCGTGAACACACACCCGGAGCAGTGGGCAGCCATGCTGCGGCGCCCGGGGAGCAGTTGGGGGGAACGGTGCCTTGCTCAAGGGACTCACCTCAGTCGTGGTATTGAGGGTGGTGGAGAGTGCTGGTCATTCACTCCCCCCACCCCCAATTCCCGCTGGTACCGAGTATCGAACCAGCAACCTTCGGATCACGAGTCCAACACTCTAACCACCAGGCCACGACTGCCCCAATTTTGGGTGAACTATCCCTTTAAAGGACCTCTCAAAGAGCAAAACTGATGTCCACATAGGTATGTAGATAAAATTATATATATATATATATATATATATATATACACATTTGAAGTCTCTCCACTAATGTTTATAATACTGAAATCGATACAAAAATCACACACTACACAAAGCACTTGCTTATGTTATGTTAGCAGATTACCTTAAAAGTCCAGCTCTAAAACCCTGACAAGTGATTGCGAAAAATTGCCAGTTTTCCAATAAACAATAAAACTATAATAAGAATAAAACAAATAATGCATATTTTATGCAGTTAGAAATCTAGGATTACAGAAAATTAGTGATAGGTTTGCCACAGCCATCTCACAACTGACACTCATAACTAATTGAGATGGCCAATCAACATATAGTAGGAGGGTTTACGCTTCACAGAGCGCAAGTAGAAACATTTAATGTCAGTTGTTTTTACGATAGAAATGATAAACGACATTAATAAACAGTAATGTGAACTAAGGTTACACAATAATTTCTTTTTATTTCTTCTTTCTGAATTGAAAATGAATAGAAGAATCCAACGTTTTACTTTTTCGACATATTCGGTATCAAATAAGAAATGTAGGCCTATACTCTAAAATGTACACATATATTCGATACAATAAGAAAAATAGATAAATACAATAGTTTAAAATATTTCCCAGCTACAGTTACAGATGCAATTTCCTTCCTATGCTGTTGTATTTTTTTTTTTAAACAATACAAATTGGTCTTCCTCGTCATTTCAGGGGGACAAGATTTTTTCGATAATGCAATAATTTTTAAGTTTATGATTTGTGTATGATGCAGTTTCGATCATGAACGTACGATGGCGCTAGAGGCATGAAGGATACTCAAGGTGCCAACTACTATCTATCTGTCCTCGGAAACTGACAAAATCCGGATTTAATTTTGTGAACATTTTATATAAATTAATATTCACAAGCTGTACAGCAGCCTTTACAACCTTGCCAACACGAATGAGCTAGGCCTAATTTACGTATATTAGTGCTTCTGTAACACACGCGACACAGATTAATCTTTGCCTCAGTCTTCACGGCTCTTGGGAAAATACTGTTAATTGCACAAAGCATAGATTGTATCTACATTAAACACTATTTCACAGATGACCTGGTAATAAAATTAATCTTTAAAATCCACCCTTATACATTAAATTATGAATATGATGCGTAAATGTAACATCATTGCAGTATAACACACACAAGCAAGTACTTAACTAAATTTCAGTGGTGTGTCCACCCCGAGACCTTGCTGGGAATGAAACCGCGATCTCTGAATCACCTTAAGTGCACTTGCTTATACAAGCCTCCTTCTTCCTTTTGGAAGCAGCATGGGTAATCTGAGCAGATTAGGATCTGCTGTGTCTTCTTAATCCCACCACGATTAAAATAGGATTAGAAGTCATCTCCTGGCCTCGGTATCACAGTAACTGCTCAGTGGGACTGGCACTCTCTGTCTTTCTGTCCCTTAGACCAAAGGCACAGCAAAAGGGGTCACTGTGTTTTGAACTTTGATAATGTCATTGTCCAGGTAGCAATATGGCCTTGGTCACAAACTATTTACAAATACATACAAAAATATTGAACAGCATAAACGTGTGGGTTAGAAATTAAAGGGTTAGTTCAATTTATCAAATAAAATTATTATGCTATTAATTACTCACCATCATGTTGTTCCAAATCCCTGGGACATTCGTTCATCTTTGGAATACAAATTAAGATATTTTTGATCAAATCAGAGACCTCCCTCATCCTCCACATACAGCAACAGTCCCAGCTTGTTCAAGAAAAATAACAAAAAACCAAACCAAAATAGACCATATAGTGGTTAATTGAAATATTTTCCATCCTCAGTGTCAATATAGCAGGTGCTTGTGCTTTGTTTCAAACAGATGAAGTCGCACACAGGGTATATATCAGTGCACAGTGCTCATTAATGCGCTAACTATACTGACACTGAGAAGAAACTGTTGAATAAAGTTGTTATTTTTGTTTTGCGTGTGCACAAAAAGATTCTTGCACAGACCAATTGTTTGGCTCCATAAGATCTCAGTGTCATCAGGAAGCTGGGGGATTGATTTGGAATTGTTTGCATGTGTTTATTTTAATTTAAAAAATGGGTGATCATTGACTTGCAATATACAAATCACCAAGGACCACGGTTTCAGCTAAAAATGTGCTGAAGAAAATTAGTTCAATGGGCTGAGTAAATTAACTGTTTTTACCTTTGAAATGATCTGTTGCGCAATTGTTTATTGCATTATGTTATGATAACTATTGATAACTGTGTAGCTCTATATGAATATTGGCCCTGATAATTGGTTTCTGAGAAAGAAAGAAAAAAACCACTCTCAAGTGAATTAGATCAAGATTAGAAGTACTAAATAAACATTTGAAATAATATATTAAAGCAACACTCCACTGTTTTTGCAAACAGGCTAATTCTACCATGGCTGCAGCAGGTAAACAATATTACGCAGCACCTGAAAATAGTTCTGAATCGTCTCTTAAAGATGTCTCCATGGTTGGTGCACACTCCCTGTGTTATATGGTTATATTGACAGAAGTATTAGCAGATTTTCAGGTAATATAATTGTGCCTGCTGCAGCCTTGGTACGGAAGCAAAATTCCTTGATTATTACGCCAGAATGAGAGTATAGTTCCTAGGCATATCGGCCTAGAAAATAGCTACTTTTCATTTTCCGTTGGTCTAACTACAGAAGAGTCAAGCTTTAAATAGCAAAATTATCGAAACACAAATTTGAGCATGATGCTAATGGTCTAATCCAATTCAATGATCTATGCTAAGCTAAGCTAAAAGCGCTTTAAGGAGAGTTGTAAATTGAGCCTATGTTTTCAAAAAAGTGTAGTGTTCCTTTAACATTTTAAATGCATATACCATGCCATCCCACAATGCCTAAAACCATAACTGGCATCAAGTGTGGCTCAGTTTAGCCGCAGTGTTTTAACAGTGTCGTTTGTTTCTCCAGAGCGTGAGGAGGATGTTTCACCCTGCAGAACACAGTTAGCCTAAGGTCAGATGTATTTGCGCACTCTACATGATTTTCCACAGAACGGCAAGGACCAGACTCCTGGCCCATTTCCTGGAAGATTGTGTGCTTGATTGGAGGTGGAATTAGTCAATAGTTAAGCTGAAATGTCCTCTATGCAGTGCAGGGTCAGGTTCAGATGCATCCAGCATGCTGCGCTCATATGCTATTTAAAGCTGAGAGAAAGCTTTGGCCTTACAGGACTAATCTCCTCCTCACAAAGATGCATTAATCTATGGCTTCAACCTATGGGGCTGGATGGCGGCTTTGGGTCCTGTAAGGGTGGGATGGGTTACAGCTGTCCCGGGACCCTGCGGCGGATCTTAGCCTTGCGTGAGGGGCTCGCTGACATGCATCTGTCTGAGAACAGGCACTTGAGAAAGACTCAGAAAGTTTATCTGGGAGGGAGGGATGGATGGATGGGAGGCGTGTGGAGATTGCATAATATTCTTAAGAGAGTGGTTAAAGGTAATCTTAACCTTACAACACTGATGTCCACTCAAGAGGGAGATCAGGGCTAAAAATGACTGTTCTAGGCTTGTGAGATCTGGAAAGTGAAGAACCAAAACTCAATTAAACTGCATAAAAGTATCACAAAATATTATGTAGGTTTTTATTTAGGCCTATGTACAAAAAACTTTTCTATTCATTAAGAAGATTAGGATTATATTAAAGTACACTGTAAGAAAATGCTGGGTTCCACACAATTCCTTCATGTCGTCCCAACACAAATCGATTAAGTTAACTCACTTGTTTTCTACAAATTTAAGTGGATTGAACATAAAACAATTAAGTTGTCCCAAAACAAACCCAAAGAATTTTGTTGATTCAGCTCATTTTAAATAAGTAGTTTGAACAAGCAGCAAAAACCATTCTTTTGAGTGTAGAAAAGGTCACAATAATATGATTTTACAAGTAGAATATATAGTAGGTGATTTTAAATTATTTGAGCAGTTTTATTATGATTCATTTATCTGTTCATTGTTTTAAACTAGTTTTTATCATTTCAAACTGAGAGTGCATTAATTATTTGCACTTTAAAGCAATTAATTAAACGTTGGTTAAACCGCTTGTGTGACCAGATCCCGTATGCATTGATGTACTGTAAATTGCAACCGAAAATACCATTGACGTTATGTGTTCGTTACAGAGTTGCAGGTTATGTAGCGAACTTGTCAAGGACAGAACAAAGGGGTAAGGATGGGGCAGGGAAGGAGAGCGTGAGACTAGGGAGGGAGGAAAGATCAGACCTCCCCTTTAACCTGTGGCAGCAGGAGCAGCATTCTTGATCCATGACACTCAAACAGCAAGTGCTTGGTCTCCGTAAGTCTGTGGGATTCTTCAGAAAGATTCACCATCCACGCTCAACTACCAGATGCGAAGGTATATTTCTTTATTTGATAGCGGTATTTTGGCATTTGATGTGCATTTTTTTAAATAAGTGAGTTTTTCATGTACTCTAAGTGTATATAAGTTCTGCAAATTTTGGAAAAATGCCAAAACGAAGAAGAGTACAAGTTTTTGTTCAATTAAGATCAAAACATTGCATGTTTTATTCATTATGTTCAGCTTTTCATATGTCTTTAAATCAAGGTGACCGATGCAAATGGTGTTCATTTACTGTACAGGTGCATTGAACTGGTTACTTATTTATTTCTTAATGTTCCTATTGTGCTGATGATATTATGGGTGGTAAAAAACATTTATTTAGTGTGTGTGCTACAGGATGTGTTGAGATATACTGTAGTCGGGGTGAAAGTAAAGGCTGTGTAAATCAGGATAACAGTGGCCTATAGATCCGATTAAATCCTTAACTTGACAGATGGACTCATCGGAGGAAGCAGCCAGGAGTTTTAACATTTTATATTTATATTCAGCAGTTGTTTTTTTCAGTAGGTAAAAATGTTTTTAAGCAAGATTTAAATAGCAGTTTTATACATGTTAACAATATAAATGACATAATTGTAAAAAGTTGAATTATTAGTTATTGTTCTGAAATGATCAGTTATCGTTCATAACTAAATTCAGTTTTTGTTTGGAAAAGCAATGTTGAAGTGGTAAATTAGTCAATATGCATTGCTAGCCATTGTTCGTCATTCTATAGATCTATATTACTTTGGCAGAAGAATTGCTCAACTTGATGTTGTTTAATAATTCAGTGATTCTTTTTCTTTTTTTATATCTTATACAAGAAATTGGCAATGCAAAACTCAAAATAGGTAATAATTGGTTTAAAATCTCACTGTATTATTTATATGCATTGTGTGAGAACAGGAGCTGTCTGCCAGATTACCATGGTTATTTATTGGTTTAGACATATGAGCACATGTCCTGCGGTAACCTGCACATGCCAGATCAGAACAAAAATGGCTCTCTTTAGAGCTGCATGCTGTGATTGGTCAATTTTTGGAAGCAGATGGCTATATTTAGGTATTGGAATACTGTACGCTAAACACTTTCTTAGTTGAATCAAAGGAACTTTTATAGTCCTTTCAACTTATATCAGTCAAACTGACTAAAAATATTAAGTTAAACTTTGCAGAACTAAATTTTTTTTTGTTGAAATCGGATTAACTGATTAATATTAGTTAAAGTAACATAAGGAACATTGTCATATCGTTTTTAACAGTGTAGCTGTAACTTAATATCGTATTATTAAATGTTTGGACTATTACAGATTGGTAATCATGTGTAATGAGATTCCAATTTAGGACTTGCATGGTGGCCTATAGACTGAATAGACCTATAGACTCAAACTGAGAATGATAACTTTGAAATCTCTGTTATAACTGATATACACAGGGCTTAAAGTAACATACATATACATTTTACTTAACATATTTTAGTACACTTGATATTGGACTCTTCTTTCATATGGAGCAGCATTTATTCCAAACAGCGAGACACTGAAACACTGTTATCATGAGCTGCTCACGTGAAAAGATCACATTGCTACACATCAGGTTAAATATCTACATTTATATCTTTAAAATCGTCATAATTGTGCTTCTTCATAATGCATTCTCAGAGATTATTTGAATTAATAAACAAGTTTCCCATTAACAGGCTAATAATACTATTGCATCTACTCAGTAATGCAGATTTTTACTCGCATTTTGACACTTAGGAAGTGTTAATTTTATGAAATCCACTATGTGTGATCTAAAGTAATCTTCTTATTATCCATGACTTGTTAGATAGCTGTAATGTTGATTTTATGCATGTTGAAAAAAGCTAGTATGGTACGTTTCTGACTTGTTTTATTTTTTATATATAGAATTTTTATCTTCTGCATAACATTTTTTTCTGCTTTGTATTTTTTAAGTGTAAAGTGCTTTGAGAATTAAGCTTTTTTCTTTAAGTTTTTTTCTATACAAAAATAAATGATGATGATGATTATTATTATTATTATTATTATGTTAATATGGTAATATTAAAATTAAAAATGGCTTTTTATATTAACTTATTAGAAGCTGGAGTCGAAAAGTAATTGAGGTGAAAAAGTTAAGCTGCTCTGTTGCTTTGGTAACACAGTCCAGCTGTCACACCAATTAGATCTATAGCTCAGCGGCTCTATTGTGCTGCAAAAGAAAGCTTGTTATCAGTGTCAAACTAAAAATACAGCATCTGCCATTGCTATTAACCTGTACATCACTGATTAGTGAACCTGTAGTCAAAAAGGCTGAGAGTATTTGATTAAATTATGTTTGTCTGTATGTTTTGCCACACAAAATGTCGTTCTACCAACAATGTTTTTTGGTTTGGCTAATTATATATTCATTCCTTTTATTTATAGACTCTTAAGTTCATAGACAAAAAAGTAACCAAATACAAAAACACACAATGCATTCATGAATGTACACCACAACACCAGTAAAAAATAATATTAATGTTTTTATTATCATATTTTTTATTTTTATTATTATAATAAAAAATATTAATTTCAGTACTCAATTGACACATAAAAATTATACACTGATTTCCTTAACACAGCAATAATAATAATAATAATAATAATAAATTTTATAATCATTTGCCTAAAATCACCAAAATTGTGTGGTTACCAGCATTCTTCAGTTTGTGTTTGGCAGAAAAAAATTAATTATTTGTGACAACATTAGGACATGAAAATGATCAAATAATTTCCATTTTATGGATAAAATATTCCTTTAATGCTGAGGTAGAGCAGAGGTTCCTTTAAATAAATGTCCATGTGGAACGGGTGTGGAATCAGTTTTAGAAAAATTTCTTTTTCTTTTTCACAACTTTTGCTAAACAAAAATGAAGATATTTTGAAGAATGTGAGAAACCAAACATAGTGTGGAAGAAAATACAGAATTTTACTTTTTACTTGAGCACATTCTGCAAAATGTCTTCTTTTGAGTTCAGCAGAAGAATGAAAGTAAAGCATACCAGTGTTTGTAAACAGAAATTCTTCTTAACTCTAAATTCTAAACTCTTTCTCACATATTTTTTGTTATGTGTCGTTTCAGAGATTATTATGAGGAAACCATTAGAGACTCTGGATCCTGCAAGGAATCGTGGAATACATTGTTCCAGTCAGGTTTAAGTACAGCAGGCATTTAAACATGCCCGGCGCTCCATAGATCTCAGACCACCGGACCCCCAAGCTGCACCATCAACCATGGATCCCACGTTCCCCAGCATCAACCTGGGGGCCTTTTGCACCCCTCTGGAGCGAAACAGCAAGCGGCACCACCGAGTGCAGTATGTCAGGAGGAAACTACGTCCTTCGCGGATTTTCGGTTTTATCCTGAGCATCTCTGCCATCACGTCGTTTCTGTCCTGGAGTGCCTTTACCTCCACTTTGGGCCCGATCCCGAGATGGACGCCACTCAGCTCTCTCACCAACCATGAGGGACTTGCAGAGCCAGTGCCACACAGAACTGTCCTCTCTTCCGACGAGGAGCGCAACGTTTCGGCAGACATGCCTATCGCCATGGCCTCATCTTCCGAACACAGCAAGGGAGAATATCCTGAGGATCTGTTCACGCTGGAGGAGAGGAGGCAAGGGGCCGTCGGGCTGCATATGTTCGGGATGATGTACATGTTCATCGCCCTGGCCATCGTCTGCGATGAGTTCTTCGTCCCGGCCCTCACGGTGATCACGGAGAAACTGGAGATCTCGGATGACGTAGCGGGAGCCACGTTCATGGCCGCCGGAGGCTCTGCTCCTGAACTCTTCACCTCGGTGATCGGCGTATTCATCTCGCACAGCAACGTGGGCATCGGGACCATCGTGGGCTCCGCTGTCTTCAACATCTTGTTCGTGATCGGGATGTGCGCTCTCTTTTCACGTGAGATCCTCAACCTCACATGGTGGCCTCTGTTTAGAGATGTCAGTTTTTATATCATTGGACTAATAATGCTCATCGTCTTCTTCCTGGATAACTACATTACGTACGTTGAGAGCTTTGCACTGTTGTGCTGTTACTGTAGCTATGTCACTTTTATGAAGTTCAACACCAGTGTAGAGACTTTGATCAAGACTCGACTACTCGGGAATCAGGTGGACGACATTGAAGCTCCTAAGGTGAGTCGCATGTTTCCAGGTGAACAATATGCTTCCCGGGTCAAAGATGGCTTTTGGTGGATGTGATTTACCTGCCACTGGTGTTAGAAAACAGTGTATCGCTGTCAGGGATGGGCAACTTTGGTCCTGGAGGGCCATTAAGCTGCGGTCACACTGCACTTTTCGCCCCATAGACTTCCATTCATATGCATGCGAATGCAGCAGACTAGAAACGCAAGCTCATATGACATGCATTCCAAAGTTCAAGCTTGGTGAACTCTGACCTGCGATTTAGCGTCATGTGAACTTTTAAATATGGAGCAATCGTTCGTTTTATCAGTCACATCATCTTGTTTTATTTGTCACAGCACCGTATGAAAGAATCAAGACAGAATCAAATTCTAGTGTGACCGCGGTTTTATCCTAATGCAGAGTTTTGCTCCAGCAGTAATCAAACACACCTGAACAAGCTAGTCAGTGTCTTCAAGATCACTAGAAAGCTACAGGCAGGTGTGTTTGATTAGGGTTGGAGATCAAATCTGCAGGATAATGGCTGAAGTTGCCCATTTCTAATAACAGTGGATCTCAACAAAGGGTCCAGGAGGCCCTCAGCAAACTTCACAGGGGTTGCATAATATACTCAGTGCGAATAATAAACTTATATATTTCGAGTCGAAGGTAATAGTATTTTGGGAATCAATCCAACATGTACTGCCATTACACTTTTGGGCCCCAGTTTGATTCCTGGCTCCTGGACCCTAGGGATCCCGTCACTCACTTTCTCCCACTTTACTTCCTGTCAGTTTATAATGTCCTATCATTATAAATCAAAAAATCAAATGATTAATTATTTTCAAATCGTTTTAATAAAACATATATGGTTTTTAAATTTAATTACTTGTATTTAAATGATCTTAAAAAGATAACCTTTTTAATTATCTTTAAAAAATATGCGAAACAAAAACATTTATGTAAATAATATTTAAAGTTGTCATGAGTATACAGTATCACTAAGACAAATTCATGTGCTAATGAAATAACTGGTATTTAACAACAAATAATGCTATTTAATAATATTTGTTTAAATATGCACTTGTCATGTATTTTGCATGCAAAACAGATGATTTAGCATAGACATTCAGATATTAATTAAAAATAAGACGACTTTTAAAAAGGCTCGTTGTTCTTACAAATTCCAGGACTGCATCTATTAATGCTTATTACAGAAATAGTGTAAACTAATTCAAACTAAGGCACATTTACATTACTACACCATTGCATTGATTGAAATTACATTTTTCCTACAATATAGCAAGCAGTATATACTAAGTGGTTTTAACTGTGCATTCTGAGATCTTGAGCACTTAACAGACCTACATAGGAAACTAATTGCAACAGCAATGACAGCAGACCCTGATTGTTGGCTGAGAAATAGTGTTCCTAATGAAAAGAACACAGACAGTTTTATCACCTCTCTGAGCCGGATTAGGAATTATACCAGGTGTCACCTGGACAGAGCAGACAATGCAGCTCTGAGTGCACAGTCAGCTGAGAATCACCAGAACCCCTACTGTTCTACAGGCAGCAGAAAAAGACAGTGGAGTGGAGATGCAGAAAATGTTTAATTACAACTCTTTTACTAAAAAGTGGGAAAAATCTCAAGTGGGAAAACATTTTTTTTGTTTTTTTTCCTGACACGTTTAAGTTTCTTGACACCAGCTTAAAGATCTCTTCGAGTTAGCTTTGTGGTTAATTGTCCATTTGTGCAGTATTTTTTGTTCTTTACCAGTTTGTTCTTTACCAACATACCAATTACACTTTTGAATTGACTAATTTTACAGCAAAACTGTAGTGTTTGCAGTGTTGTTTTAGATATCTTTAGAGTTTTCCACTTGGGTCTATTATGGGACAAACACAAAAATCAACAAATGAGAGGACATAAATATAAATATATAAGTAGTAGTAATAAATAATAATTTGACAGACATAAGGAACTTAATTGAACAGTAAGCAACTTATTTTTATATGTATGTGCCACACTTTTCATTAAAACGTTTCACAAAAAGATGTTTGTGTGATTTTAAATGCTAAAACAATACTAACGAAAATGGATATAAGTAGCATTTTGACTTTTTGTGATAGTGAGGAATCGTCTTGGGTTCAACTGGTCAAAAAAGTAAAAAATAAATAATAATAACTTCACAAAAGCCTTAGTTTATATGCTAAACTATTCACCAATATTCTGGCATGTTTTTACTTAATTGCCCAAAAGTGTCCAGATTATTTTGGCACTGAACAATATATTGCCCAACCTCTGGAGGTGATATGAATAATAATTATAATTTATTTCCGTATTACATACACTGTTGAAATAACATGAATTTGCTGGATGCCGATGTAGTGGTTAGGTTTGATTAAGAGGCTCATATGAAGCCAGTTAAGGTTTAAAGCTCTCTTTTGTATCTCCTGTCCTACCTGCTGTCTTTCGCTCAAACAGCTGGAGACGTTGGAGTTGTTGTTTGCAGATGCGGTTTGTCCCACATATGGAACGCAGGTGAATCAGCTGACCGTGCTGTTTTGATAGGCTTCTTAGTGATGCATCAGGGGCATGTACATTACTTTTAACAACCATTAGTCGCATGTTATCTTCACAAACCCACATTCTTTAGTGGTAGACTGCTGGTAGATTGCTTATTGCATATTGGGAGTGTGATTTCTGAAAGCTTGTTGTAATGAATATGCAATTTTTTTTATTCAGAAATGATTTATGCAATGATATGGACAGAAATGCAGGCCTTGTAGAAGACAACAACATTACAGAACAGAATCTGGATTTCTAAAATTAAAATAAATTGTGGTAGGGACAGGGGGTTGTTGTAGGGCAGTTGGTACATGTGCTTTTTGCTCCTTTAGCCGAAGCTTGGGATAATCCAATAAGATGTGATCCTTTTAGCACTGCTAAGTATAGACAGGTGTCCTGTTCTTTTTTTAAGCTGTGCTCAAATGCAGAGTATTGCCGGAAACCTGCAGGTTTTTGAATCACCGTGTTAGATTTCCATTCAGGGCAACACCTTCGTGTCAGTGGGTGTTCAATGTAAGGTCTGAAACATGGTGGGTGTCTTCATTTCTGCATGTGGTTTATGACTCCCAACCTGAAATCCTTTGTAATCCCAAATCAACTGCTTAGAAAGGGTGACGCCAACCAAAGTAAAAAGACTCTTAGTGCTTAGGGGAGTGACCTGCCTTCTGAAGAAGACTTTTAAGGGAATAGTGAGCATTACAACAACTCTATTTTTGAATAATGAATTACACAGTGCTGCTTGCAATGGATATTTAAAAAAAGTTTAATGATTTTCATAAACAGATGAGAGCAAATCTGGGTATAAATGTTAAGCGGAAAAGCAGCTGTAAAAGCAGCTGTGCCTGTACTGTATATGATGAATCAAACACTAAAGATAATGAAGAAAACAGAATAGTTATTTTATGCCTACATTAGCAGTAGGCATTTTGCAGATGCTTTTTCAAAGTGACTTACATTGCTTCAGGATACACGTTAACATTTGTTCATGTTGCATTGCTTGGGGGATTCAGACCCAAAATATTTAGCATTGCATTGTGGTTATCAGACCCATTAACTTAACCATTGCTTTGAGGAGTCAACCTATAACCTTTAGCTTTGGATTGTGATTATCAGACCCAATAACTTTGCCATTGCTTTGGGGAGTCAAACCCACAACCTTTAGCAC
>CAIGQV010016298.1:1044775-1075866 GCA_903798115.1 Danio jaintianensis | reverse complement strand
TAATTTGATGTCATTTTCTTGTGTCAGCTTTTATGTTTAAGTGTGTGTTGTATTGTGTCAGCCATTGCTGTGAACCAAATTACCCCTCTGGGACCATAAAGAAATTCCAATTCCAATAATCTCCCTTGTCCTTTCACAGACTTCAAGGAAATTCTTCCCGGTCACTTTTTTGGGATCTATCTCTTGGATTGCATTTTTCTCCTACCTGATGGTGTGGTGGGCTCATCAGGTACAACTCAGCTTTTGTTTTTTGCATGTGTTATTCACCAATAACTCATGGTTACGCTCTGTCATTAAGCATACTGAAGGAAAACTGCACTTTTTCAAACTAGAGAAGTGAGTGAAGTTGCAGCGGTATTGTCAATGTGAGCAGGGTGCGAATTATACATTGACGACTCAACTCTTGTCAACTCTTTCGGTAATGTTAGTTTGTGTAATACAAGCTTCAGTGAATCAAATGTATCTATTTATTTAAAATACATCTAATTCATTAACAAGACGCATTTAAGTTTTCAGTGTTTTGAGGGTTATTTAGCGTATTGGGACCTACAGTAACTTCTGATGAGTTATTTCAGAGGTCAAACTGTATGTGTTTAATTTTACTTTACGTTTAAGCTATATGTAGATAAAAACTTCTGTTTTACAAGAAAAGTGTCTTGTAAACACTTACGATGTCATAGATCTGCTGCTTTCAGACTGTTGAATGAATATTTTCCCCGCATAGACTGATTGGCGCTATTATGCATTCACAATGGTATGAACCGTTATGGGGTGGTCAAATGTATAATTATATCATCTATTATTTTAATGATTAATAATAATATTTAAGATACAGATCAGAGAAAACTACTTCTCACTAATAAAGGGCTGACCCTCCCCACCATACATCTTGTTTTGACATCCTTCAGGGGGGATGAAATGTTAATTAGCGGGGTTGATCCCCCCCAAACCCCCCTGTAATTCGCACCCTGAATGAGGTAGTCATAGGTGAAGGTTGATCTCTGCTTAAAACACTGCTGTAAACCTGTAACTCACAGCAGCACAATAAAACCAGCCAAATCCCAAAGCCAATTAGCTATTCTTGTCATTTCCCTCAGAGGTGACTGTTCTCTAGCGCTCACTCTGTACAAACTGCTCTAAACTCACTGCGGTTTAATGCTTTCAGGATTTACAGAGACTCAAAACCAACTATAACTGTGCTTCTTTACTACGGGGTCACTAGGGCTCCTCAAAAACTGCAGCTAATCATTTCCATCCTTAAAGCTTTTCTATTGGCGTCTAATTTGCAAACCCAATGCAAATCACTTCCCGCAGGTTGGTGAGACTATTGGAATCACGGAGGAGATCATGGGTTTGACTATTCTAGCGGCTGGGACCTCCATTCCTGACCTCATCACCAGTGTCATCGTGGCCCGGAAGGGTCTGGGAGACATGGCCGTCTCGAGCTCAGTCGGCTCCAACATATTTGACATCACTGTGGGGTAAGAAAACCTTCAGTATCGATAGGCCTGTCACGATTGTTAAAAAAAAAAAGTCTAATTGCGGTTATTTATTTGAAATGCATTTGTTTCAGACGACAGGGATTGCTGCAATTCCTTTAAAAGGTACAAAGGGGAAACATAAACTCAAATGCATAGATATCGTTTGAACACAGATTTACTTTCACTTTCAAATTCATGATAGTTTTGCAGGAGATTGAGATAGAGACAGAAAAAAAATTACACCCTCTCTATTAAGAGCCTCAGTTTAAATATTCCAAACAACAAATAGCTAATGCAGCTTTTTAGTAGCAAAGCAACCTAATACAACATTTTCTCTATATTACATATGTGTGTGTTTTGCATGTATGCCAATTTGCATGTTACGTCAGTTGTGCTTGTTTCTGGCATTTAAAGAATGCAATATATTACTTAATAATAATAATAAATTATTTAAAAACATGGTGGCTCAGTGGTTAGCACTGTCACCTCACAGCAAGAAGGTTGCTGGTTCGAGTCCCGGCTGGGTCGGTTGCCATTTCTGTGTGGAGTTTGCATGTTCTCCCTGTGTTGGTGTGGGTTAGTGTGTATGGATGTTTCCCAGTACTTGGTTGCAGCTGAAAGAGCATCCGCTGTGTAAAACATATGCTGGATAAGTTGGCGGTTCATTCCGCTGTGGCGACCCCTGATGAATAAAGGGTCTAAGCCGAAGGAAAATGAATAAATGAATATTTAAAGCATACATATTAAAGAGTCATGATACTTATTTTAAAAGCATGACAAAACCCCATATATATATGTGATATATGGCAATTTATGCAAATCACATATTTAACATACAAGCTGATGTTTGGATCTCGCAGATAAAAAAATCATACATGTACATATATGAAATGTATATTCAAGAATATTGCAAAAATGGCAGTTTACATATTAATGGTCAACCATAAGAATTACATATTTGTTCAAATATATTAACTTAATTTTTATATAAGTTAATAATGTACGTGATCATATATTAGATTTTTGTATGATCTCAAAAACAGACAATTAATCGTCAAATCCGCAAAACAGACAATTAATCGGAAAAAAGCGGCAAAACAGACAAATAATAATCAAAGCTGCAAAAACAGACAGTTAATCAATAAAGTCGCAAAAACATAATTAATAGGCAAATCCACAGAATGAGACAATTAATCGTCAAAGCTGCAAAACAGACAATTAATAGACAATCAGCAAACACAATTCTTTCATTTTCCTTCGGCTTAGACCCTTTATTCATAATGGGTCGCCACAGCGGAATGAACCGCCAACTTATCCAGCATATGTTTTACACAGCGGATGCCCTTCCAGCTGCAACCCAGCACTGGGAAACATCCATACACACTCATTCACTCACATACACTACAGCCAATTTAGTTTATTCAATTCACCTATAGAACATGTCTTTAAACTGTGGGGGAAACCGGAGGACCCGGAGGAAACCCACGCCAACACGGGAAGAACATACAAACTCCACACAGAAATGGAACCGGCAACCTTCTTGCTGTGAGGCGACAATGCTAACCACTGAGCCACCGTGTCGCCACAGACAATTAATCATTTTCGTATTAGTTTTCAATTAGATTTTGGTATGATCTCAAAAACAATTAATCGTCAAAGCAGCAAAACAGACAATTAATCGAAAAAGCCACAAAACAGACAATTAATCACCATGACCACAATTATTTCTAAGACAATTAATTGTCAGCCAAATTTCCCAATTGTGACATGCTTAATCATCAACACAATAATCCTCATTCAACTAAATGTGTGTTTGTTCCCCGTCTCTAGCCTGCCCTTCCCCTGGCTGCTCTTCTCCATGATGAATGACTTTTCTTCAGTGGCCGTGAGCAGCAACGGCCTGTTCTGCGCCATCGTCCTGCTCTTTCTCATGCTTCTCTTCGTCATCATCTCCATCGCTGTCTGCAAGTGGAAGATGAGCAAGATGCTGGGCTTCCTCATGTTCCTGCTGTACTTTGTGTTCCTGGTGGTCAGTGTAATGCTGGAGGACAAGGTCATCACCTGTCCGGTCTCCATCTGATTATTTTCACCTCACACAACATTGTTTTCCAAGGAACAGGTCCTTCTTTATGGCACTCCAGGCCATGTGAAGTATAACATGCAAGCTCGTCCGCAGCTGTGCTGTGGCTCTGCATCTGTATATCCACTGAAGTCTGAGTAGCAGGGCTTTCCAAGCAGTAGTTTGTATGGAAAGTAGTGCAAAATTCTGCATGCACTCTCAAAAAAATAAAAGCAGTACATAGAGACTTGATGTACTGTAGATGTTATCCATTTTTAATGAGGCTGGACTTTAAGGGCGAGGACATCCAATGAGGAGTCAGTCGGACATGGGGAATGGGGAATGTCTTCAGACTCTGGAGAAGGACTTTTTGGTGCAAATGTGCTATAATGTAGAAATAAATCAAGATCCTGGTACTGTGCTTTAAAGCTCATGATATCATAAGCCTTGTGTTGCACAATAACTTAAAGAGGAGGAAAAAAGTTGAAAACGCAACATTTGCTTTTGTTTGAACGCTGGTCCTTTCTGATTGTTACTTGAGCATTTTCATTCTGAGTATATCATGTAATTTATTGAATAGGCTTGTAGACATAGTCTTCATGAAGTCTACACTGAACAAAAAAAATTAGGCCTAAATTGAAGATTTTCTGCAATATGGATGTGGTTGGGAACACCAAATGTCGGCCCCCTCACTATGCATCAAACAACCAAGACTCATTTATTTTCACCATTATATATTTTATGGATTTGTAAAGGGGCAAAAATAAATTATTAACATATTTAGGCCTCCCTCACCAAGGGCCCCTGTTACTGAGCTCCACAATTACCGCCCCTGGTTGGGAAGTTCCCTTCACCAGTGAAGAACAGTGAATGAGAAGGTTCTGGAAAGTGATTTTGTGGCTGTCTGTGAATGAACCACAAGGCAACGATTCTTCAGTAGAACATTAAGGGAATAGTTCGCCCAAAAAGGAAAATTATGCCATCATTTACATCATTTAAAACTGACGTTATGATACAGTATTAAGATCACAAATTGCAGATGTTTCATAACACTTTTTCGAAGTGTGTCCAGTGTGACCCAGGCCATTTGAAGCATTGGGGTGTTTCTCAAGTGTTTCAAGATGTGGCGTTTGATTGGCATTTGGCATTTCACATTTTTGCATTTGATTGACAGGATCAGGAGCAACCTGTACAATCATAAATAGGTTAGTGGACAGAACGCCAACATAGTGCAACGGAACATAGAGTTTGAATCCTGGCTTATGGACCTTTCCCTATCCCACCTCTCTCTTTCTCTCAAACTTTACTTCCTGTCCAAGTACTGTCCCATCAAAAATAAGGCAAAAATGCCAAAAGTGAATGTAAAGTGAAAGTAAATGTACTGTACAATAAGTCAGACATTATGGCTTTATGTCTTTTATTAGTGTAAATTCTTCATGACCAAAATAACACACACATTCACAAAGAGTTCATTCAGATGGTAGACCAATGTTACAACACATCACAAGAACAGAGCAATAAAAACACAAACTACAAATGTTTAATGTATGATTATGATTGCTTCATCCTGGATTTAAACCCAAGGTGACAGCATTTCAGTTGGGAACATTATCCATTTTCCTAAATAACTGATTCATTTGTATCACACCTCAATTTGCTTAACTGTTAAGTGGTGAGTAACTGTTGAGTAAATTGTCATTTTTGGATGAACTGTCCCTTTAAGAATAATTAGTACGAATCATGGTGCGAATGGGCTGTTTGCAGAAGCTGCAGATTAAAGTTGCATCAAATGATTTTTGCCAAATATTTAAAAGCGCACAACCCAACAAGGCCTCACCCCCAATCTCTGCTAGAGTTACAAGACACACCCCTTACTGCTGAATGGCTGCAAGTGTGTTTTGGGAGTCCGTCACTGTGGTCAAAAGTGTTTTCCACATATCGCTTAGTGCACCTTTAAAGGCAGTAGTGTTGTAAATAATATTCAGCTTCTTGCACAGACTGATTATTTCACTTTTATCAAGGCTACTGTGTCATCAGAAGCCACGGGTATTCATTTTGGTTTGCCTACAAGCAGTTTGAGCTAAAAATCTTCTTTAATGTTCTACTGAAGCAAGAAAATCCCCTACATCTTGGTCTAATTGTGAACAAACAGCCATTTTTTTGTCATGCTTTTAAAAATGCTTAAAGCTCATTACTTTGTGAATATCAATAAAACAGTGAAATTAAGTCAAAGTAAATGGGATTTTACATGTAACTCAAATGCATAATTTTAAATTGAGGCCTAAAGATTTTTTTTTTATTGTAGAACTGCAAATAATCCGTATCCAACTCACATATTTGGAGCGCTTGTTGTACTATTGAATATAATCAAACACATTAATGATATTATTTGTAAAATGCAACATTTTATATGTTTGTTCTCTGGGACTGATGTTTAATTTGATTTGATTTGTTTGACAAAATCTAACGAATGAATGAATATTGCAAGACACTCTCTGCTTGTAGAAGAGAAGCAGTTATCGCTCTCATTTCACAATCGGTTTCAGCAAAACCTGTCATTACTTGTTATGTAGGGTGTCTTCATCTTTATCATCATCATCTGTCTCTAGACTATGGAGAAGTGCTCATGAATATTTACTCACTTTACTGTAATCAGAGGTTCCAGCTGGTGTCGATGTGAGTAGATCTGTACTGTGCACTTTTTGCAGAACTCTTTAACAATCATTCATCCCTGCCTGCATTTCTCATTCCTGTCTTAAAGAAACAATTGATGGGATGAAATCTTGGAAGTGAATGTACTAAAGGGAGCTTTGAAGTTGACCGTTATTCTTAGTTAAATACATATGTATCTATCCATTCATAATTTCTGTATATTTACATGAGTGATGGACAAAATAAAATTATTTCTAAACTTACACAAAGGTGGCTTCATGTGTAGTGTTTGAAAAATGTGTTGCCCAAATAATGTCGTCTCACATCTTTGATTGCATAGTATATGCTTTTAGTAATCTACTAATAATATATGCTATATTATGTTATACTTGCCCTCTGAACCCTCTGCTAGTTGGCTGGTCTTAGCAGGTTTAAGCTGAAAGTAACTACAGTAGTCAACATTTGAAGTGGATCAAAAAGGTTTATGAAAAAAAATGTCCAAAACTATTGAACAACACCCATTCTTGTTGGACAATTTTGAAAATCTTTTTTGATTCACTTCAAATGTGCACTACTGTAGTTTTAGCTGGTCTCCCACCCTGGCTAGGCTGGTCAAGCTGGATTTAGCTGGTCTTGCTAGCTAAAGAAGTAGACAAAACTGCTTTAAAACCAGCTAAGACCAGTCTGGACCAGCATTTTTTACTATCAGCACTGTTTACATTGTTGTTTAAATTACATGTACATTATTGTGAATTTACGTCACTGATATTTTAGCTGTGCGATTCATTCCGCTGTGACGACCCCTGATAAATCAGGGACTAAGCCGAAGGAAAATGAATGAATTAATATTTTCGCTGTAATTTTGGTTTAAATATAGCCTTATACACTCAAATATTGAGTTGTTTATGGGACAACTTAATTGTTTTATATTCATTCCACTTAAATTTGTAAAAACTAATGAGTTAACTCAATTCCTTCATATTATCCCAGCACAAATTATGTGGAACCCAGCATTTTGTACAGTGTAGTTTAGCGCACTTATTTTTTCACCGCTTATTTTATAAATGACAGTAATTATAGGACACCTTTCAGGATCACGAAATATTACACAACCCTAACCCTACAGTATATTGTCCAGGATCCATACTGTTGAGACTAGCTATTAACTCACAGATGGATACGTGGTGAATAAATAATATTTTAGTAAGAATACTCAAATAACTATTAGAAGCGAACCTCCATTTTGACTCTTAAACATTCTGTCACTTTACAGTGGCAAAACCTGGGATAACACATGTGAGCCTTCCAGGAATTCCCAACACTTTATGCCCAAGTCTCCACATGCCAACCAGTTTGCAGTATGAAAGTTGTTTTCGTGAGATGAATATGGCCACGGTGTTAATGCACAGTACAGTAGGGGTACAAAAATAGAATTGGGATTGGGGCTTTAACAGATATAAATAAATATCACTGAACTTTCTAAATGAAACCTAACAACCATCTTGATTCTTTGTTCTCTAACATAGATATAATAGATGTCGCCTGGCCTATTGTTGTCTATTGGAAGGAACGCGTCAATAGAGCCGCCATTTTAGTACAGGGTAGCGCTCCTTTGAAATGAATGCGGGACCAAGGTGCAGTGGAGGACTGTGGCCATCCAGAGCCAGAGATATACACATACATACATATATCTATGATCAGGAATTTTCCCCCGTGGTCAGTACGCAAAAAAAATAAAAAAATGAAATTACGAAAATTATCATTTTACATCACTTTTCTACGTCGATGGATCAGTGACCGCACGGGCATTGCTGATAAAGTGTGTGTTTGTGTGCATGGAAAGGTATTATCCTCCCTCCCTGTTAAATTTGATCTAATCCGTGTCCTGAAACACACCCCCTCTCCCGCTCTCACTACTCATTCTAACGGGGGGAGCGATTCGTTTGTGAATGAATCCCCGTTATGAACGACTCGTTCACTTATCCGACAATAATACAAGTTTGTAGCACCGCAGCGTCTTGTTGTCATATTTCATTTACATTGTTTGCTTATTTTATTCAACAAACTAGCATAAGCCTAGAATTCAGTGCAAGTTGATGCTACTTTGCCTTATGATGAGTGCAGTAAGAGACTGTATTATCATCAATAACGTTACTTGTTGAGCACAAAAGTTTGTAACATGTAAAAAACAAAATCTTACCTATGAAATGTTCTGCCTTTGTGCTTTGTTTTCTTTGTTTGCTCGTTACTACACCCGTAAGCAGCTCTAAAGTCCAGCATCTTCACATTGGCACACTGTCTCGACTAGTGCTGTTGCATAGATATATACACTAGATATCGCATACGGACCCTCTGCATGCGTCAATAGCGCCGCCATATTTGTACAGGGCTCCCAGGACAGACATCATTCAACAGCACTAGTCGAGACAGTGTGCCAATGTGAAGATGCTGGACTTTAGCGCTGCTTACGGGTGTAGTAACGAGCAAACAAAGAAAACAAAGCACAAAGGCAGAACATTTCATAGGTAAGATTTCGTTTTTTACATGTTACAAACTTTTGTGCTCAACAAGTAACATTAATGATAATACAGTCTCTTACTGCACTGATCATAAGGCAAAGTAGCACCAACTTGCAATGAATTCTAGGCTTATGCTAGTTTTATTGAGTAAAATAAGCAAACAATGTAAATGAAATATGACAACAAGACGCTGCGGTTCCAGAAACTTGTATTATTGTCGGCTAAGTGAACGAGTCGTTCATAACGGAGACTCATTCACAAACGAATCGCTCCCCCCGTTAGAATGAGAAGTGGAAGCAGGAGAGGGGGTGTGTTTCAGGACACGGATTAGATCAAATTTAACACGGAGGGAGGATAATACATTACCATGCACACAAACACACACTCTTTATCGGCAATGCCCGTGCGGTCACTTATCCATCGACGTAGAAAAGTGATGTAAAATTATAATTTTCGTAATTACATTTTTTTTTTTACATTTTTTTGCGTACTGACCACGGGGGGAAATTCTCGATCATAGATATATGTATATATGTGTATATCTCTGGCTCTGGATGGCCACAGTCCTCCACTGCACCTTGGTCCTGCATTCATTTCAAAGGAGCGCTACCCTGTACTAAAATGGCGGCTCTATTGACGCATTCCTTCCAATAGACAACAATAGGCCAGGCGACATCTATTATATCTATGGTGCGGTTGAATGACGTTTGTCCTGGGAGCCTTGTACAAATGTGGCGGCGCTATTGACGCATGCTGAGGGTCCGTATGCGATATCTAGTGTATATATCTATGGTTCTCTAACGGTATTATGCACTTCTGATACTTTCCGCTTTGTTTTTATTATGCAAATAGCTCGTAATTCAGCACCTTTTCCAGTAGATGGCGATGACGAGAAGCAGAAACACGGAAGCGGAAGCGTAATAAGAGTGATGTTGCACTGAGCTGTCAGTTGCACTTGTTTACATCAGACTTTATTTGTACTTTTTTGTCAAAAGCCACGTACAGACTGTCAGTGAGGCATTATTCGGAGCGTCTTGTTCGAGGATAAAGCAGTAATCTTCCATCATAACCGGAGAAATGAGGGTCTCTGGAGTTTTATTTCTGCAGTTTTTGCTGTTGGTCGTGCCTCACATCAGCTGCTGGAATGATGGTAAGTTTAAAGATCTTTTTTTATTATTTAACCCTCACATATAAATAAGCAAACCTGATCAGTCTCAGATAGGAGATAGATGCAGGGTTCATACGGTCATGGAAAACCTGGAAAAGTCATGGAATTTTGACATGGCATTTTCCAGGCCTGGAAAAGTTTTGGAAAATCAGCAAAACCCACAAAGATTTGGAAAAGTCATGGAAAACAGATATCTGTGTACTTGAATATAGACCATTTTGAGGGATGTAAACAGTAACAATGGTCCTAATGTATTTCCTGTATTACATTTTGAATTTCTATAGCTTCCAAGAATCCAAAAAGGTCCACATATTGATAAATAATGTTATGGCAGCCGTTTTAATATTATGATATGATTAAATTGCCTTTTGTTACTGTTATGAACAAGTTGAATTGTTTGGTAACAAGCAGGAAATGTTTACGGGCCAGTGACATCACCACATTGAAATGGTCTATAGTTGTCTTTACTTCTTTTCTGTCCTTGGCCAATCACATACTCTCACATTATTAGTGTGGTGTAAGCATTATCTAAAGCAATTTTACATAGATATAAATATAAGCTTAAACTAAATAGATTGTTGCGTGTTTTACGATATGCTGTAATACGTTTTAACATGTATTGTTTTTTACCACTATTATGTAGACATTGCATGAAACATTAGGTCATGAAAATTTACTTGAAAGTCTTGGAAAAATCATGGAAAAGTCATGGAATTTTAGTAGTAAAAATGTGTATGAACCCTGTAGATGGACTTTCTTCTTATTTGCATTGCAGTTTGGTTTATTTCGGTCTTAAAGGTTTACATTATATCCATTTATACCAAGTCATTTTTGTCAGTATGATATTATACGTTTTAAGTGATATTTTGCTAACAGTATGGAAATATAAGAGGACTGTAACGTTAAATGAGAATATAAAAATACATATCTAGCATTTGCAATATACGTATATTAAAGAGGATAGTTATTTAAAATTGTTTGTGATACAAACTGGGAGTGTGGTCATAATATATTTGCCATATTTTACCAACATATTGGAAGAAGTGGGAACATAAATTAAACGTACATTGTACATAATTAAGGAGACATTTGATTAAAATTATGCAATAAAATCTAACATGTTTATTTTATAATGCATGCATATTAAAGAGATTTTATAATAATAATTTTTATAATACAAGAATAGTAATAAAACACAATGAGAATAAATTGAATGTTTAAACTTTTGTAATTATGTATCTTAAAGGGGACAATAACTTTTATTTAATAGAAAAATGTTGAAGTTTGGCCAGCATGATAAGAATATGTGATTATATTTGAATATGAGATAAGAATAAAAAGGAAAATTTTGTAATGCAAATATCTTACAGAGATTTTGTTATGATCCAAATCTGATGGTGAGTATGGCCAACTTCATAACATAAATGTGTGCTCATTTGTTATTAAAATATTATTAATAATAACAACAATAATAGTAAAATACTATGTAAAAGTATATGAAAAAAAAAATGTATGTATGTATCTTTTTATATATAGCTTAAATAGCTATCTTAAAGTGCATAGTTAGTGCATTTATAACACCATTTTTGAAGGGTGTATTGAAACGAATGATATAAATATGCAATATTTTATTAATATATCAGTAAAATAATACCATATATTCCCAAATAAATATAAGAAGGAAAAACTCTAGAATCTTTGTATTTCTGAGATCTTAAAACTTTCAGGGGTCTAATATATAATACTGATGACAATAATAATGTAAATAATAATAAAAATAATAATATAAAATTATTATTATAATAAATATTAAAAAGACTTTTGGGTGTGTGTAATATATAACAAGAATAATAGTATAATTTATAATTCTTCATGTATGTTTTTCCTGCATCAGAGGCCGTGTTGCTTCGTGATGTTCAGGTGCTCACCCTGTACAGAGGACGCTACACCACGGCCCGCCGCTCCAGCCCTGTTCCCCAGCTGCAGTGCATCGGAGGCTCTGCCGGCTGCGGATCCTTTACCCCAGAGGTGGTGCAATGCTACAACAGAGGATCAGATGGCATTGACACACAGGTAAGACTCAAAAACAACCACGACCCATTAGGAGGTAGCCACAGTTAGCATCAATTTTGATCAATTCAGAGCAATAAAAGTATTAATTTCTATCATTTATTCACAAAAAAATAAGACACTGACTCCAATCTTTTGAATGGTATAATGATACAAAAAGCTTTTTATTTCAGATAAATGATTTAGATTTTGGATCTTTCTATCCATCAGAGAACATGCAAAATCAGCATGATAGAATGATTTCTGAAGGATCGTGTGTGTGGAGTAATGATGAAAAAAATTCAGCTTTGACATCACAGGGATAAATTGCATTTTAAAATTAGTTATTTTAAATAGTAAAAATATGATATGTTTTTATTAAAATGTGTGATTTTTATGTACTTTGGATAATAATGACGTATGACATATGAAAGAAAAACATTAAAAATCATACTGTTCTAATACTTTTGAATGGTAGTGTGTACATATATCGCAGAAAACAAAATGTCACAATGTCAGTTTTTTTATTTCAATAAAATAATACCATATATACCCAAATAAAAATAAAAAGCAAATTATCAACAATATATTTCTAAAATCTTTGTATCTCTGAGATATTAAAACTTTTGGGCGTGTAATGTATAATGCTGATGATGATGAATATAAATATAAATAATAATATAAATAAAACTATTATTAATAGAAATATTTTAAAAAGACTTTTGGGTGTGTGTAATATATAACAATAATATTATTATTAACAATAGAATAATTTTTATACCAATATAATTGTTAAAAATGTTTTTCAGGAAATTCGAAAGCGAACCAAAACAAACGATTACAATTGGCTTAAGATTCATTCATTCATTCTCCTTCGGCTAAGTCCCTTTATTCATCAGGGGTCGCCACAGCGGAATGAACCGCCAACTTATCCAGCACATGTTTTACGCAGCGGGTGCCCTTCCAGCTGCAACCCAGTACTGGGAAACATCCATACACTCTCCCATGCACTACAGCCAATAGTTTATTAAATTCACCTATACCACATGTCTTTGGACTGTGGGAGAAACCGGAGGACCCAGAGGAAACCCACACAAACACGGGGAGAACATACAAACTCCACACAGAAATGCCAACTGACCAAGCCGGGACTCGAACCAATGACCTTCTTGCTGTGAGGTGACAGTGCTAACCACTGAGCCATGGTGTCGCCTGGCTTAAGATTGGCAATGAAAATTCCTAATGTGCTTTAACTGGCGTACTAAAAGATATGTGTATATATATATGTGTGTTTTTCCAATATCCCATAGCCCTACTACCCCTATCTCTGAACAGTTCTGTTTCTCCTCACAGTGGGAATGCAAGGCTGATATGGACAACTCGTACCGGTTTGGCCGCGTGGAAGTCTCCTGCGAGGGTTATAACAGCCCTAATGATGCCTATGTGCTGCGTGGATCCTGTGGTCTGGAATATACGCTGGAGCTCACGGCAGAAGGGAAGCAACAGCAGGGATCGTCCGGATTCTCAGGCTTTGCATCCAACTTTTTCCAAGGTTTTTCCAATCAGAAGCAGCAGCAGAGAGGAGGAGGAGGAGAAGGAGGCTCATATCAGCAGCACTCGTATCAGAACAGCCCCTCTGGAGATGGAGTCGGTGGGCTTTTAGTGGTGGCTTTTCTTCTGCTGGTGGCGTTTGTGGTCTACAAGATGTTTTTGTGCAGTCCCACTCACGGCCACCAGGGTGGAGATCAGGGGTACGACAGCACCAGTGGGGCCTGGGACAACAGTCAAGGCATGGGGCCGCCACCGCCGGGATTTAAACCTGATTATTATTCAGGAGGTAAGAAATATGTGTGATTTGCTGTTGAGTTGTAAAAACGGTACTGTAAGTGTGGCCATGTGCAATTGAGGAGGCCGGTTTGATTCCATTCTCCATTACTGTAGACTAGGGTGGCACAATATATGATTTCAGCATCGATATCGCAATGTGCGTACCCGCACTGCAAGATATGCAATGTTGAGTCTGAATTATAGTTGACCAGGAGCTACAGAATATTATTTAATTACTGTATTTATATGATTTATTTGTTTCTCTTTCAGCAGATCACTCCAGCTCAAGGCCTGGATACGGCTTCTCTGACTCGTACACCAGACCGCAGAGCTCCTGGAGTGGTTTCACTGGTGGAACCAGACCTGGTGGAGGCGTCGGCGGTGGTGGATTCTGGACTGGAATGGGCACAGGTGGAATTCTGGGATATTTGTTTGGGAACCAGAGGTGAGAAACCAATGTTTTGTCTCACATAATGCACAGTTGATCATCCTCCTTTATATAATGATTCTACATTACACCATTTTAATACTGACACTAGAACTGCTGACTTAAGGGGATAGTTCAACCAAAAATAAGACTAGTGTTAATTTACTCACCCTCTGGCATTTCAAGAGGTAGGTGAGTTTTTTTTTTCTTCAATAGAACATTGAAGAGAGGATTTTAGATGAAACTGTGGTCCTTGCTGATTTATAAAATGCAAATAAACAACATCTATCACATTGAGAGTAAAAAAATATATAGACTAAGCTAATAAAATAAAATAAAGGTGCCATGTTTTAACTTTAAGACTACACAGTACAATTGTTTTAACCAGAAGAGTTAGGAATTCTCTCTTTGGTGGAATAGACCTGATTTTCAATCACAAATAATGATATATTGCCATTTTCTGAAGAAATAAAATACTCTAAAAGGCAATATTTTTATTAGAAAACATTAATAAATGTTATGAGAACTTTAAAGAATATACAAATAGTATTTTACTTCAACCCATACCTAATTATCACAGTAAATCCAGAGAAACTGATAAGTTTATTTACAACATTATTACACTGTAAAAAACTTCTTGCTGCCTTATTTTTTTTTTTGTTGAGTCAAATTAATTTTTCTAGTCACTCAACTTACATCAATCAAACCCATCAATCAAATTAGTGTACAATTAAATTACAGCCTTTACAAACTGTAAAAATGCTTTAAAAAGGCTACTTTTTTACTTCAAAGTGCAGTTTACTCTCATGAAGAACCACAAAAATCTTCCTTAATCTTTTACTGAAGTAAAAAGGTCATCTACCACATCTTGAATGGGCTTAGGGTTAAAAAATGAATTAAAAAAAGTATAATTTTGGGGTGAAATATTCTTGTAAGTTTCTGTCATGTTAGCAAAATTTAATGACCAGAAAAGGTTAATTGTCTAATGTCAATAGTGTAGTGAAGCACAACTCGCACAGAAATACTTGTAAAATGTGCTGGAGAATTTCCATATCACATGGATTGCCATTTTAAAATATATTTAAAATTAGTCTGCATTAATATATCAATTAATGTTTAATATAACCACGTCTTTACACACCCTTGGTATTTTTTGCAACCGTAGTAAATTGACAGTTTAGATTTTGTTCATCTTTTCGAAAAGAAAGGATCTGCTTACAACATAAATGCAAATGTAACCGCAGTAATTGACTTCAATGTTGATGTAGACGGCAGCCACCGATGGGCTTCACGGGACCAACTTATAACAGCAACCCTTCTCCAGCTCCAAAAACAAGCTCAGGAACACGGACCGCCTCAGGTACAAGCCACATCATAGAGCTAGAAACTTCCTTACAGGGGTCAGATGTACTCTTTTGGTTTTTAAAAGCATATTTCCTTATTAAAATGTGACTGCTGTAGGCTTATACGGCCCAGAGTAAGTCATTAGAAGTCAGTCATGTGCTTTGGTGTTATATTTGTGGTGTTTTCTGGTGCAGGTTTTGGAGGCACTAAAAGAAGATGATTGCAGAGAGATGAGAGTCTACCATCACAACTTCAGGTCTCCTATTGGATGTGATCAGCAGGCAATTTACAACTTTTTCCAAATGCTGTTCATTAATAACTATGTTGCTAAGTCCAGATGTAGTGTGGTATTAATCTGGATCGGTTTGCAGTTGTTCTCTTAAACTGCTTGGAAAAACTCCTGCCTTCTTTTACACTGGGTATAGATAAAACAAAAAATCCAAATCAATTGATCCTCAAGCACTGCATTTTTTCCCTAAGTTTTAAATTCTAGATCTATATTTTCTAAAATTCTGTACATATTTTAAGTCAACGTTAAATACACTTGCTGATCTTGTTCTGCAGTGATTTTTTTTCCCCTCCAATATTTTTGAAAGCAACATATTTCTCCAATTAAATTATATCCATTTTCAGTTCGTCTTATCAACTCCCAGTATATAAATTAAAAATGTACTTATAAAATAGTTTTCTCTTGAAAATATTGATGCACTGGTGGCATATAATGTTGACTTTATTTTTAAAAAAAAAGATAAAATAAAGATAAATGTTGTGTTTTTTTGTGTGAGAGATTAGCTTGATATACCTAAGATATACTGTGATAAAGGCTTTAGGCCATTAGCTATTGTGAAACATGCAAAATGCTACATACGTTAAAGCATACGATGTGCACTGGCTCGCTCTATTACTGTTATTACTCTTGCTTTTTATATTAAAATCACGGTTTGGGAAATCTTTGCTTGATGTGATTTTTTTGTGCTGTTACTAGTAAATTGTGAACCTGTACCACATTTGTGGGAATAGTCAAAATGTTTCTTGTATGTCAGAAATCATTAGAATTAGTAAAGATCATGTTCCATGAAGACATTTTGTAAATTTTTCTAAGTGAAGTTTATTTATAAACTAATTTCGAGAGGATAACGTGCTTATGATTGTCCATGGCTGGTCCCGCATTAGCTAACACATGATTCACCAATCAGACGATTCCTAACTCACTATGAATAACCAGAGTTTCTTACCTCAGAATCTCCATCTTGAGGAATCGCCCCTCCCACCCATACTCCCCCTCTTTTCTAGATTGGGCAACAATGCAGCCCAGTGATTAGCACTGTTGCCTCGCCACAAGACTGTCGCTGGTTAAAGTCCCTACTGAACCAGTCGACATTTCTGTGCGGAGTTTGCTTGTTCTCCCCGTGCTTGCTTGGGTTTCCCCCGGGTTCCTCGGTTTCCTCCCACAGTCCAAATTGGCATCATAGTCAAGCTCTTAGTAAGCCGTATATCTCTCTTTAGCCATCCCTTTTTCTGTCATTAGGCAGAAACAAGTCGGGGGAGTTCATCGAGATCTACCTGAGCTCAAACTCCCCTCTCGTTCTGCTAATGGGAGGGAGCCCAAGGCTCAAGGATCTTATAAGCTCAGGGCTCTCTCCTGGGACAGCATGCCAAACAAGCTCTATTATCAATCATCAGCTAAGTGTGAACTCTTGAATGTAAAGACATGAAAGCTTAATTTCTGATTAGTATGATGCATTGCTAAGAATTTAATTTGGAACTCTTAAAAGGCAAATTTTTTCTCAGTATTTTTGAACCCCCAGATTCTAGATTTTTAAATAGTTGTATCTCGCCAAATATTGTCCTATCCTAACAAACCATGCATCAATGGAAAGCGTATTTATTCTGATGATGTATTAAACATCACACTTTGTGGTCTTTGTGGCTCACAATTATATAACATTGAAATAAAGATGTTTATAGGCGAACAGTTGTGTATAGATCTTTAGAAATGTGTTTATTTAATTATTAACCATTATTAAGATTATAGGCACGTCAATTGTTTTCCACTTTATGCAATATAAAGATTTCTTTCATGATTTTGCTAACAAAATATCACAAACAGGCGACGCGGTGGTGCAGTGGGTAGCACGTTTGCCTCACAGCAAGAAGGTCGCTGGTTCGAGCCTCGGCTGGGTCAGTTGGCATTTCTGTGTGGAGTTTGCATGTTCTCCCCGTGTTCGCGTGGGTTTCCTCCGGGTGCTCCGGTTTCCCCCACAAGTCCAAAGACATGCGGTATAGATGAATTGGGTAAGCTAAAATTGTCCATAGTGTATTTGTGTGAATGAGTGTGTATGAATGTTTCGCAGTGATGGGTTGCAGCTGGAAGGGCATCCGCTGCGTAAAACATATGCTGGATAAGTTGGCGGTTCATCCCGCTGTGGCGACCCCAGATTAATAAAGGGACTAAGCCGAAAAGAAAATGAATGAATGAATGAATATCACAAACAATGACACTTCGCTGTTTTATAATCTTCATGCCTACCTATACCATCATACGAGGATAAACTGTATAATTATTTTTGATAACGTACATAATTATAATTTTGGGAACAATAATCATTTGATGGCATATTTAAGGACTCTATTTAAGGATCACAGACCCAAAATACTAATTCTGAATCTTCATGCTTTGCTGATATCCTTCAAAATCACTAGTTTTTGTTGTTGTTGTTGTTTTTTTCAAATAAATATATGTTAAACACATAATTTATCTGTTGCAATAAGTACAGATCTGAAAATTGTGCCATTTCCTTTATACAGAAATATATCTGTTAGACACTGAATGACGTCTGAACATTGTTACACCCATATTGACAATTTATTTTCACAAAAGTTAGTTATCTGAAACATTAAACACTATATATGTCAGTATATGTAATACTGACATGTACTGTATACATATCATAATAATATACTGTATATATACATGTCTATTTATATATTACTTTTTGTTTGTATATAAATTACAAAAATAATTGCACCTCTTTTGTTCATATTAAAATGTAATGATTCACATTATAACAAAGAAGTTAAAAAAAACTAACAAAAAAGCAATGAGTTGTGCTGTACCCTGAGATAATAACAAACCATCACCTTTTGAAAAATGACATCTGTCATCATTTACTCACCATTCACTTGTTCAAAACCTATTTCTTCTGTTGAACACAAATGGAAGTTATTTTGAAGAATGTTGGTACTCACCGACTACCACAGAAAACTCCATACCATACCAAAATATGGAAGTTGATGGGTACAAACAACACTCATTTTTCAAAATATCTTCTTTTGCCTCCAACAAAAGAAAGAAACTGTAAAGCTTTAAACCACATGAGGGAAAGTAAATGGTGAGGTCTTTTTCATTTTTAAACCAACTCTTCACCCATTTACAGATCAGGCTTCTCCTCGTAGTGGCAAATGCAGGCTGATCTTTGACTGTCCAGGTACGGCTTACATCCCAAGTGCATGACGGTATCAAAGAGCACAGTCACTGCTGATTCACAGGCTGTCCAAACAAAGATGCATATACGGTTTGATTTACTGCACAAGGACAGTAAGATAAAATAAATACAGTTGAAGTCAAAATTATTAGCCCTCCTGTTAATTTGTTTTCAAATATTTCCCAAATTATGTTTAACAGAGCAAGGAATTTTTCACAGTATTTCCTACAATATTTTTGTCTTCTGGAGAAAGTCTTATTTGTTTTATTTCAGATAAAATAAAAGCATTTTTTTATTTTTTTAAAACCATTTTAAGGTCAATATTAATAGCACTTCTTAAGCAATATAGTTTTCGATTGTTATACAATGACTTGCCTATTTAACCTAGTTAAGCCTTTAAATGTCACTTTAAGCTGAATACAAGTGTCTTAAAAAATATCTAGTCAAATATTATTTACTGTCATCATGGCAAAGATAAAAGAAATCAGTTATTAGAAATTAGTTATTAAAACTATCATGTTTAGAATTGAGTTGAAGAAAAATCTCTCAATTAAACAGAAAGTGGGGAAAAAATATACGGGGGGTCTAATAATTCAGAAAGGCTAATAATTCTGACTTCAACTGTATATATGTAATAAAACTAAAGTATAGACTTACCTTGAACGCTTTGAGATAAGCCCAGTGTCATTTGTAAATTCTGACAGATGTTCTCCAGACAGAGCTGGAACTGCTCATCACAGTCGTTTTTCTCTCTGCCGCAGGAGTCGTAGCAGCGGTCGTGCTTATTACAGCATCTGGTCATAGACGGGATCCCAACATCAAACTGCAGCAAACCAGGACGAGACGCATTCAATTTATACAAGCAAACATTCAAATCTGCCACTACACTCTCAGTAAGATCTTCTGGAAAACACTGGAAGGAATTGCATCTTTTAGGGCTAAAAAAAGGGTAAACAATGTATATTTCTGGATTTTACATGACTCTTATGGTGGCCAAGAGAGCTTGCTGTAGACAAACACAAAACTCGCTTATCAGATCTCAGACTTCGCTGACTCTGAACAGGAAGTGGCTGGGTTCAACACATTTCTGTTGTGGTTTAGAATAGAATATGCCTTTTATTGTCACTGTACACATATACAGTGTACATTATATACATGTGCAATGAGATTAAGTGCATCTCACTACTCGTGCAAGCTACAGTAGAAATAACTGTAGACGATAAACAGTAGTGCAAAATAGGGGATGAGAGGGGGGTAGGGTGAGGTGAAGTCAACAGTTCTGAGGTAGAACGAGAGATATATACAAGATGTGATATGTAAATGTAAGATGATAAATAAATAGTAGTGCAACATTGGGGATGAAATGTCCAGCAGGGAGGGGAGAGGGCAGCCGATGATCTTTTGTGCAGCTTTAACTACCCTCTGGAGCCTCTCCCTGTCTGCCATGGTGCAGCTACCGTACCATACTGTGATGCAGTATGTCAGCAAACTCTCAATGGATGCACGGTAGAAGGTCAGCAGCAGGCTGGGGTCAAGGTTGTGTTTCCTGAGGACTCTCAGGAAGTGAAGTCTCTACTGGGCCTTCTTGATGATCGCACTATTTGCAGCATATTTTCGTATTTGCATGTGTTGTGAGAATTTGCGTGAGATTGTGTTGTCAAACTGATGAAGAGGTTTTCTCAGTTTGTTAGTGTTTTTCATTTGAATGTGTTTTTTCGCTCTTTCAGCCACCGTAGATTCTCATTTTGATGAACTGATACTGATTCTTTGAACCACAGATTCAATCTTTTATGTTGTTTCACTTGAGAAACGAACAAAGCTTTGTGGCTTGCCTCCAATCCAGTAAGTCACGATTAGCTTAAGTTTAAATGTGAAATATCTGTATAAAAAGTAACCGTTTTAAATCTATGATGCCTACATAACTCAAGAATTGAGAATCAGTCCAAAATTTAAACTGAACTAAGAGCTTGCGAATCAGTATTGAATCAAGAAATAAGAACCGGTAGCCAGCTCAATCAATCAGTATCAAATCTATTTGTAATTAGAACTGAATTTGTGAAATCATATGCATCCCAATTATCATGTCTGTCCTTTTTTACATAAAGGTTTTTGACATTGAAAATTCCAGAAAAAAAACTACTTTATTTAAATGGGATGATGCACTTATTTAACCAATAAATGAATGAACGAATGAATTTCCCAATATGGAAAGTACTCAACTGTCATAGCTTTAATGACGCAGGGGAGGGGGTGGGGCTTACAGACTCCAATGACAATGATAAAATAACCATAGAAAGTTTATACACTACATATTTGAGCGCTTAAAAGGATCTTTCACCAATAAATCAAAATCATTCTGTCATCATTTACTCACCCTTTGCTTTTTACAAACGTTTATGAGTTTTTTCTTCTTCTGTTGAACACAAAAGAAGACAATTTGAAGAAAGCTGGAAACCTGTAACCGTTTACTTCCATAATATTTGTTTTTCCTAGTATGGAAGTCAATGGTTACAGCTTTTCATCTTTCTTAAAATGTATGTTTTTTGTGGTCAACAGAAGAAAAAAACCTCAAAGGTTTGGAATCACTTGAGTTCAGAATCAGAATCGGTTTTATTGCCAAGTGTGCTTACACACACAAGGAATTTGTTTTGGCTACAGAAGCTTCCAGTGTACATAAAGTGACAAGTCACAACACAAAATAAATATGAGAAAAAAATAATAAAATACGACAAACATTAAACAGAGATGCAGTTAGACAATAGAGCTCTGGATGATGAATTGTTGTACAGATTTGTTATAAATATACAAGTTATAAGGTGCTGTGTTGAGTACATAGTGAGAACATCTTTGCGTCAACTATTCTTTAAGTACATAATATTAGTGTAAATGAATATAGTGTGTAAGTTGGGACACATTTCAGTCAATATCAAACACAGTTTTTCCTCACCTGAAACCCAAACAGCGGTGAACCACATCCGTTCGGTGGAGGTGGTCTGTAGTTGGGACGAGCAACCGGTGTGTACCCTGTAGAGAGACACAACTCATTACTAATTGAATGAAACGAAGAGCCTTTATTAAATGTGTATTTTTATGTAAGCTGTATGAATTACTGATGTCTGACGAACCGTCGCCGCACGTGAACTGACACTGTCCGTCTGAGCCTCCGATCAGGTCCAAAGCCATGTTGAGGTACCTGTCGATCCGGTGAATCCCGCTCCGGATGGAGTTTATGGTCTTTCTCCAGTCTGGAGGTTGAATTTCTTCATCAGACCCATCAGCTTTGGTCGATAATAATACTCCAGAGAGCAGCAGGGTAACGCAGGACAGGATGACACGACGGGGCATAGTCCAAAAATCACTTTACAAAATACCTATAGAGTCTATGTTAAATATGTTTGCCTTATGTATGTTTGCGAAAGAAAGTCCGCATGTTTAAATAAATCCGTGATGAAAAAAAGTCTGTCTTTACTAGTGTAAACTGTTATTAATGAAGTATGAATGAGTCTGCATCAAGTTCTTGTTGATAAGTGAATGGATTTCTTCTTCTACTGTTTTTACATTGAATGGTAGTCCTTCTGCCGCCTGCTGGACTAAAGTACATTTCTGGACTATGGCCTGTCGTGTCATCATCCCTTGCGTTACACTTCTGTTAGATTAAAGCATAGTGATAAAACAACTTTGTATGTATCGAGCATCTTAAGATGTAAAAGATAAATAAACACACACACACACATACATATATTTAATGAATAGCCTATAAAATACGTTTGGCCCAACAATGAAATAAACATGAATAAAAAATTAAATAACTGTACATACATCTTAAAAATATGTATATACACTATTTATATTTAAAAGAATAGTATATATTGAATAAAATATAAAAGGTTAAATCAATAAGCGAAACAATAGAACGACTTTAATGTAATTATCTTAAAAGCTTGAAAGTGTATAACAACGTAACATAATATGTTGTTTGATTAAATAACTTGAACACATTCACATTTTCTATTCATTCATTCATTTTCCTTCGGCTTAGTCCCTTTATTTATCAGAGGTCACCACAGTGGAATGAACCGCCAACTTATCCAGCATGTTTTGCACAGCGGATGACCTTCCAGCTGCAACCCAGTACTGGGAAACATCCATACACACTCATACACTACGGCCAATTTAGTTCATCCAATTCACTTATACTATAATATAATATAAGTCTTATAGTCTTTGGACTGTGGGGGAAACTGGAGCACCCGGAGGAAACCCACGCACCAAAATGCCAACTGACCCAGCCGGAGCTTGAACCAGCGACCTTATTGCTGTGAGTCGACAGTTCTAACCACTGAGCCATTTTATATTTAAATAAATATAAATTAATTAATAAATTATAAATTAAAATATAAATTAATAAATATAAATTAATTAATAAAAATAAACAGATTTAAGGAAATGTCTATAGAAATATAGGATATCTTATATAAATATAATAATAATAAATATAAGTATCTTAAAAAAGTGTTCAAACCAAAGTAAGAAATAACTAAAATAAATAGTCTAAAATCCTGAATGGATGGAAATTTACATACAGTAGCAGTATGTGTCTAAACAAATAAAAAATTATATGATCAAAAAGTCATGACAACAAATGTTTTCATGTTACTTTAACTTATTTTAGTAAGTTAATCAGGTTTAAACTTTAAACAGGGCATCCGGTGTGTAAAACATAAGCCAGAGTAATAGGTGGTTCATTCCACTGTGGTGAACTCTGATAAAAGCAGGGAGTAAGCAGAAGGAAAGTGAGTGAATGAGTGAGTGTTTTAAGTCTGTTTAGTTGATATAAGTTAAAGCAACTTGTAGTCCGGTTTTGAATCTGCCGCTATGCTGACACACAGGCGTTTGTAGCTCCGCCCCTTTTTGAAAAGAGTGCAGTCTCATTTGAATTTAAAGCGACAGTGACGAAAACGCCACAATTTGGATCAAAGCCTAAAAGGGGCAGATTCAACGAGTTATAAAAAATGACTAGTGTGGTATTTTGAGCTGAAACTTCACAAACACACTTTAGGGACATCATGACTTATTTTACATCTTGCAAAAAGAGGCATAATAGGTCCCATTTAATTCAACTTAAAAAAAATTGAGTTGAAAACAAAACATATAAAATGCACACCAATGCTTTTCCGCTTTTACATCAAAAAACTAATTTTTTCAATGTTTTTTCAGATTTCCTCAGGCGAAGGACTCACTCGTCGATGGGCCCTGCTCTTGAAGGAGAACAGTTTTGACAGAGAGCCCTGAATGCTTCTCTTCACTCTGGGCCTGACGTCTCTGAGAGCAGTAATAGGAGATTCATCAGCGTCCGCTTTCTGGTCTCCACTGCATTTCTCATCTGTTTCCTCCTGGTCAGAATGCAGGTATATTTCACTGATGCTTTTGCAGTAAGATGGAGATGCAGCACAGGTCTCCTTCAGCTCTTTCTCGACAGAAAACTCAGGATATGATCCCGATAACGAAAGGCTTTCAGTCGTGTAATTCTTTAGTGTCTCAGGATGCATGACCATGTTGTTAATGATGGCTGCAGATAGGACAGCAGTGACGTAGCCCACAACCAGACTGTTTTCATGCCAAATTGTCTTCAGGTTGATCTTATGTGCCAGGATGCCAAGAGCTTCATTTATGATTTGTAAAACAGTGTCTTCTGTAAAACTGCCTGTGGTGCAGACATCAACATTAATCTCTGCCACGCTTGCCAGTGCCTTTATTAGACTGGAGACAAGCGTTTCAGAAAGATCAGTGTCCAAAATGTCGAGTTTTTCCAGCAGTCCTTCAACAACACTCTCCAGCAGATGAAATGGTAATGTTAAAGCGTGAGAGGCCTCTGGGATTTCTCCTGCTTCTCTTCCTGATTGGCTGGTGCTTTCAAAGCAAGCTTTATCAAGTATATCCTTAAAAATAAAAAGGTAGAATAGAAAATGCAGATACCTTTATTAGTAGTCCTCCTGTGAAATTCTCATTTCCATTATTAGATTTTTATATATATTTCTTTTAGTTTGGCTGTATTAGAAAAAATGTTTTAAAATAAAATGGAAGAAAAACTGCTGAGCTGATTTTTTTATTGGCTACAAAAACACTGTTGTCCACTGACTTGCCTAACTAACCAAGTTATTTGTACAATTATTTATACAATGACCACCATGTTAGGCCTATATTTCATTTGATTGTTCAATCCCTGTACTTGAATACTGTTAGACTCCGCAGAAAACCATAAAGCACTTTTTTTTTAACATTTATTTATGCTTGTAATTTATTATCATTTACACAGATGCACTGCATAGAAAAAGACTTGATCTTCCCAGTCGATCTAAATGAATGAAATCTTTCCAAATAGAGCTATTCAAATCATCTGGTGAAATTATATTAATATCGCAATATATATTACAATAAAACAAAATATCGCAATGTCCGATTTTTCCATGAATTTTAGCGGTATCGATACAGGTTTTTAAAAATAAAATAAAAAGCAATTCTGTCAGTAAATAGAATAAAATACAATGTACTTGTATTGTTTTTCTGAATTTTTTTCTATTAAGTTAGTCTAAACTAAATCCGAAAAGATTCAATAGTAACAAACAGGATGCCAGATTTTCATATAAAATAGGCTATTGTTCTTGTAGCTATAAGAAAGAAAGAAAGAAAGAAAGTTATTGGGTTTATAATATTATCTAAATATTTGACATATTTCACTATTCGACCAGTTTCTAATCGAAACAGTGATTATACCGCAGTTATACATTAGGAAAATTTTGTATTATTTAACGTACAAAAATAGCGTAGTCTTACCTCATCTGTATTAGGTGGAAGCATATAATTTGTTTTATTCTCTACAATCGTTAAAAAAATTATTAAATTGCCAGCTTTGTTGACAAAAGTTTTTTGACGATTGTCCTCCATCTTTCCCGATCGTTATTTGCGTCAGAAATTTGAAACACAACACACGTCCTTATACATGCAAAAATGTGTAAATTCTACGCATATGGTTTGGTTACGAAATAAAAATACAGTTACTTGGGCTACTTTATACATGAATTTATATTTAGGTTATACATGTATTATGTGAGCGTCAAGCCGTGGATCTACAGAAATGCCACAAGATGGCGATGTTGGTTTTGTGGTGCGAAATACCAAAGAAGAAGAGAAAACAACATTGCTTGTGAACACAAAACAGAACTGAAACGCTGGACTAATATTAGTAATATTTTCATTTAAGATCTCGTTCGACTAAGCGCTGATCTGGTAAGACAAATCTTCAGGAACACCTTGTTAGTACGAAGTCTCAAACCTTTTGCATTAACGTTATATGTTGTAGTAACCAAGATATCTAAGTGTCCTGTATAAATATTATTATGAAAACGGCACATTTCTAAAATATTACATTTTACTTGGGATATCCATAATATTTATGTATTTATTCGTATTAAAACGCTTTTATACAACTATGGTTAGTGTAACAAACCATGCTGAATTTGCTTTGCGTTTGAACATGGTTTAACAACAAAAACTGTGTGTTTTTTCTTTTTCCTATTGTGTGTTTTATAGTAAACCATGGTTAATCTTCATAGACTATTTTTGCTCACCAAATAATTATCAATCTGATGACCAGCTACATTTTATGACTGTATGCATGTTATTAATAGTGACGTTGTTTATTTGTAGATATTCACATTTAATATGTTATGTATTTACTTATTCATTTTGTTATTCCTTTGTCCCCAGACATTGTGTTTGAATGAATTTCTCCCTGATTAATACTGTGAAATAATTAAATGAATTAGTGTAAACTGGTGTTGGTTAAACGCTGATCATGGAGGCCGGCCATTCTCAACACACACCGCTGAACTCTGCAAACTCTTCAAATGAGTCCAGCATGTCTTTAACACCACACATGCTGGCCAAAATTGAGCGAAACCGGCAACGGGCGCTGATGCTCAGACAAGCCAGACTCGCCAGCAGACCATCCTCCGCTGTAGAAGGTTTGGCTTTCGTTTGAGAACTGCACAAGACATGCACAAATTTAATTTAATTAATACTGTGTGATGAATGTAATATGTTTCAGGAGCTATTTGCGCTAAAGTGGCAAAAACTGTAGACTCTGGTGCTGGGTTTTTTATTGAAGAGGAGACAACAGAGGACGAGCAGCAGGAGAAAAGAGTTGTTCAACAACCAGGTTTTTGAAAATTACATCAAACATTAGCACTGTTTTTCTAGACAAACTGAATAGTCACATTTTGGATGTTGTAGGTCTAATCTAATATAATGTAATGTAATTCTTTTACAAATATTGCCCAAGTGCTGTTTAATGGAGAGGTTTCTTTTTCAACACATTTTTAAACATAATAGTTTAATAACTAATTTCTTTTGTCTTTGTCATGATGACATGATATTTTACTAGTTATTATACTCGCGACTTAAAATGCAATTTAAGGGCTTAACTGGGTTATTAGTTTAACTTAACTAATTAACTAGGTTAATTAGGCAAGTCATTGAACAACAGTGGTTTGTTCTGTAACCAATCAGAAAAAAAAACTTAATAAGACTTAAGAAGAAATAATACTCTATTCAGAAGACAAAACATTAAAGGAAACACTATGAACATGTCCTTGCCCCATTTATATACATTAACATTTATTGGAGGAAATATAAAAAATAAAAAAAATGTTTATATATATATATATATATACGTTACTTGTAATTTGCTCTTATAAGTGATTTGCAAACTTAGTGACATCTTTGCATTGTCATGTGTGTGTTTTAGCCCCAGTGATGGAACCTGATTATCTGATGTGTGAAGAGTGTCAAAAGGCATTTATGGATTCTTATCTGAGCAACAGTTTTGATCTGTCTGTGTGTGATAAATGCAGGTATGTCATATTCATTCTGTGTGTGGTCATAGTGGGTTCAAAATGTACTGCGTAACCGAGACTAGTAGTTACTGCCAGGTGCAGTTAGTAAACACCAGTTGTTTTTGTCTCAGTATTTCGGTTATGGTTTGTCATTGTGTTTCCTGTGCACCTGCGGTTTTCAAAAGCCTTCAAAATAAGCGCTGTATTGTATTTTAGAATATAATTTTATAAATGCATATGTTCGCATAGAGATAATGAAGTGAAGCACAAGCTAATATCTCGCACGGAAGCGAAAAAGAATTACCTCCTTAAGGACTGTGATCTGGATAAGAGGGAGCCACCGCTGCGATTTATCCTGAGGAAAAATCCTCTCAATCCATGCTGGGGAGACATGAGACTCTACTTAAAGACACAGGTAGGGTAAACACATCCTCTGGACAGAGATTTGACAATAACCTGATCTCATTCAACCCAAATATTAAACTCAAATCATGTCTTATAATTAAGCTGGTACATAAGAATTATTTTGTTTTTGCCACAATTAGCTAGAATAAATAAATGGCTGGAAAAATAATGGTCTATTTTAAAACATTTTCCCAAAAACAGGTACTGTCCTGATCCCATATCTGTTTTGTTAGCTCTTACATACAGTAACTCACAATATAAGTTGAGCCAGAAGGAGAGAAAATATACAATATAAAAATACACAATAATTAAAAAATATAAGAACACACTTTTTTTTCCTCAACTATAGTTTTATTACACGAACTAGCCCATTATGACACCACACCAAATCTAAAATGTTTCTAAAAATATCCTTTTCATGGCATAAATATCTGGACTTTACGTAATAGAACAAATGTCGAACAAATTAGCGTTGATTTATTATTCTAATTCAACAAGTTCAATGACTATTTTATTCTTTAATGATATTATTATTTTAATTTTTTTTTGCTTTATTAAGTTCATAGGTCAGACAGAAAATAACACTGTAAATAAAATATACATAATATTGATAAGGCAAAATATTACATATATACACAAAAATATACATACATAAGATAACATGATGATGATGATAATAATAATAATAATAATAAAAAACAAACAATAGGATAAATAGATTTTTCGAATATTATTCTAAGAAAAAAACAATTAAGATATAGGTGTCTCCTTAAAAAAATTTGAAAGGGCGACATCATTTTTATGAATATCAAATTGATATATCATAATTGCATGTATTAATATATTGATGCATTCAAACAGTAATACTTTTTTATATTACCAGGTTTGTTTTTATTTGATCAGTAAACCTGTCAAATATTGTTACAAGTTTTCAAGTTTTGTATTTGTATAAAGATTTTGAAATGTGATGTATTTATGATGGACGTTTTAGCATTATTAGTTCAGTCTTCAATGCCACATGATTCTTCAGAAATCTTTCTGATTGGCTAATTTCAGGCTAATATAGTTTCTATTCAAGAGGTTTTACGATTCTGTGGAAAGTGTATTTTCATTACAAATGAAGAATTCTATGAGTAAGTGTTTACTAATGATCACTGCTGTATTTATAAAGCAGCATTAACCTTAGTCAAAATAATTAAATTAAATGAATGAAACAATAGTTAAAGTTGAACCCTAAACGTGTTAGTTCATCATGAAACTGTTGAATTATTTATTTAATATTATTTGATGATTTTTGTTTGTGCATAAATACGCAAACAAATACCTTTTTCTACCAAATGTTAAGGTGGAGAAGCGCTCTGTGGAGGTCTGGGGCAGCGAGGAGGCTCTGGAAGAGGCCAAGGAGACTAGAGAAGAGAACAAAGAGGTGCAGAAGCAGAAACGCTTTAATAAAAAAGTTAAAGGTATGACATCCAGTCACTCTGGAGCACTTATTCTTGGATAGACATACTTAAAGGCACAATACGTAATTTCTGCCACTAGAAGGCGTATATTCACTACAAACAAAAGCGTAGATTGAAGACACCATTACTAAGTGTGGAATCATGGGAGTTGTGGTCTTCTTTACATCCTACAAGACTCCTGAAGAAATAATGTTCGTGGATGAGCTAAAGTATTCAAAACTTATTATCATGGTAGTATGAAGCAAAGTAAAGGCTCATTCACACCAAATGCATCTTTGCTTATAAAAACACTAGAAAAGTAGTGCATTGGAAAGGCCGATGTGACACAAAAGCAGCAGAGCTTTTATTATGCCACAGTCCACCGCTTCTGGTTCTGCTGCTCGTGATCACGTGGGTTAAAATATAAATATTAAATATCATACTAAAACCATTTTAAGGTTCTGTTATAATGCTGCTCTGTACAGTAAAATAAAACGCACAACATATTGAAGCGTCTTCATTGTTTGCCTGTTTTCTATAAAACGAAAAAACAGAAATCGAGGGTGTGTGACGTCAACACTGTTCTAGTGATTTTTGGATCTGTTAATGAATAAATCTTACATATTGTGCCTTTAAATAATTTTCACCTCTCTGATAAAATTACACAGAGAAATGAATTATAATTTAATGTTATTTTTAACACTTTCATAAACCGTAATCAGTTAAAAATGACTGCTTTTGTGTATGATAATAATCCAAGAATCTAGAATAATAGAATTTAACATCAGAATTTAACGTCTTGTATTGATTAGAGACATAACAACTAATTGAGAATGACTAGAGTTGCTCACAGTGTTGATTTGTCCATGTCTGTCAGAGCTGAGGCGGACGGTGAGGAGCAGTATGTTTAAGAAAGACACCAGCATTCATCAGCACGACTACGGCCCTGACGAGCTGCTGGATGAAGAGGAAGATCTCTACAGGAAAGTGTGTCAAACCTGTGGACACCAACTCACGTTTGAGAAAATGTGATTGTGCCTTCCAGCTCACACAGATATGGCTACAAGGAACAAGCAGGGTCCAGATACAGGTCAACATGGACAAGTAATCTGGCTCTCAACACATTCTAGTGGCAGTCCAGGTATCTGAAGCTTCCAAAAAACAGTGGTGCTGTTTTGTTTGTTTATATCTTGAGTATGGCAAGCAGTCTAACATTTAATCTATAAAACATATTAGTACTTATTATATTTTTCTATATTAGTACTTTTCCCATTAAAAACTTGCACTTACTATCTACTAGCACTTATTATTTAGATCAGTGTTTCCCAACCCTGTTCCT